>JAKCPI010000638.1:0-98332 GCA_023213315.1 Euborellia annulipes
GACCGCCTTCTGCGGCCCTGTAGATTTTGTTTTTAATTTTTTTTTTAAAAATTAATTCATTGCCTGGACTAGCCCTCACTATTTCATTTTTTTTATTATAAATTTTATTAAATATTATTAGCTATTAAAACTTGTAAAATTAAAAAAAAATATATTAAAATAAAAATATTTAATCCTTATCCGAGGGGAATGTGCTGAGGAGCCGGCTAATTAGTGTGTTGGCTCGGATTTTATTTAATTATATACTTTTTTTTAATATAATAAGGACCAGGCCCAAGGGCGGTCCTAGCCTTACATTTTGCGGGGGGTCACTGTTTTTTTTTTTTTTTTTTATAGTATAAATAAATGGGCCTGGACCCCAATAAATATATATTAATCAAATATGAGTATCGTTTAAGTCTTAAATGGCCTAAGTTGCCGAAAAGATTGTGTGAATGGGAGAGTGAGTGGGAAAAAAGTGTGTCTTAAAAAAAAAGAAAGATTTTGGGAGGGGGGGTCACGACCCCCTTGACCCCCCCCTCTGGAACCGCCCTTGGATTATTTAATATATTATTAACGTTTATTAATTGGGAAAAATACTCTCTTTCACGAATTTCGCTTGGTTTTGATAAAATTTGATAAAATTTTTCATATCCTAAATGTCATTTGCTATTCTTTGATTTTATAAAATTTCTACCTCTTTCGAACCCAAGACCAGATTATTTAATATATTATTAACGTTTATAAATTGGGAAAAATACTCTCTTTGAATAAATTCACTTGGTTTTAATAAAATTTGATAAAATTTTTCATATCTAAATGTCATTTGCTATTTTTGGATTATATAAAATTTCTACCTCTTTCAAACTTAAGACCAGATTATTTAATATATTATTAACGTTTATTAATTGGGAAAAATACTCTCTTTGACGAATTTCGCTTGGTTTTGATAAAATTTGATAAAATTTTTCATATCCTAAATGTCATTTGCTATTTTTTGATTATATAAAATTTCTACCTCTTTCGAACCCGAGACCAGATTATTTAATATATTATTAACGTTTATTAATTTGGGAAAAATACTCTCTTTGACGAATTTCGCTTGGTTTTAATAAAATTTGATAAAATTTTTCATATCTAAATGTCATTTGCTATTTTTGGATTATATAAAATTTCTACCTCTTTCAAACTTAAGACCAGATTATTTAATATATTATTAACGTTTATTAATTGGGAAAAATACTCTCTTTGACGAATTTCGCTTGGTTTTGATAAAATTTGATAAAATTTTTCATATCCTAAATGTCATTTGCTATTTTTTGATTATATAAAATTTCTACCTCTTTCGAAACTTAAGACCAGATTATTTAATATATTATTAACGTTTATTAATTGGGAAAAATACTCTCTTTGACGAATTTCGCTTGGTTTTGATAAAATTTGATAAAATTTTTCATATCCTAAATGTCATTTGCTATTCTTTGATTTTATAAAATTTCTACCTCTTTCGAACCCAAGACCAGATTATTTAATATATTATTAACATTTATAATTTGGGAAAAATACTCTCTTTGAATAAATTCACTAGGTTTTAAAAAAATTTGATAAAATTTTTCATATCTAAATGTCATTTGCTATTTTTGGATTATATAAAATTTCTACCTCTTTCGAACCCAAGACCAGATTATTTAATATATTATTAACGTTTATTAATTGGGAAAAATACTCTCTTTGACGAATTTCGCTTGGTTTTAATAAAATTTGATAAAATTTTTCATATCCTAAATGTCATTTGCTATTTTTGGATTATATAAAATTTCTACCTCTTTCAAACTTAAGACCAGATTATTTAATATATTATTAACGTTTATTAATTGGGAAAAATACTCTCTTTGACGAATTTCGCTTGGTTTTGATAAAATTTGATAAAATTTTTTCATATCCTAAATGTCATTTGCTATTTTTTGATTATATAAAATTTCTACCTCTTTCGAACCCAAGACCAGATTATTTAATATATTATTAACGTTTATTAATTGGGAAAAATACTCTCTTTGACGAATTTCGCTTGGTTTTAATAAAATTTGATAAAATTTTTCATATCCTAAATGTCATTTGCTATTTTTTGATTATATAAAATTTCTACCTCTTTCGAACCCAAGACCAGATTATTTAATATATTATTAACGTTTATTAATTGGGAAAAATACTCTCTTTGACGAATTTCGCTTGGTTTTAATAAAATTTGATAAAATTTTTCATATCCTAAATGTCATTTGCTATTTTTTGATTATATAAAATTTCTACCTCTTTCGAAACTCAAGACCAGATTATTTAATATATTATTAACGTTTATTAATTGGGAAAAATACTCTCTTTGACGAATTTCGCTTGGTTTTATAAAATTTGATAAAATTTTTCATATCCTAAATGTCATTTGCTATTCTTTGATTATATAAAATTTCTACCTCTTTCGAAGCCGAGACCAGATTATTTAATATATTATTAACATTTATAATTTGGGAAAAATACTCTCTTTGAATAAATTCACTAGGTTTTAAAAAAATTTGATAAAATTTTTCATATCTAAATGTCATTTGCTATTTTTGGATTATATAAAATTTCTACCTCTTTCAAACTTAAGACCAGATTATTTAATATATTATTAACGTTTATTAATTGGGAAAAATACTCTCTTTGACGAATTTCGCTTGGTTTTAATAAAATTTGATAAAATTTTTCATATCTAATTGTCATTTGCTATTTTTTGATTATATAAAATTTCTACCTCTTTCGAAGCCCAGACCAGATTATTTATTATATTATTAACATTAATAAATTGTGGAAAAATACTCTCTTTGAAGAATTTCGCTTAGTTTTAATAAAATTTGATAAAATTTTTCATATCTAATTTAAGCGTAATTTTTTGTATTTATTTATTTATTAGGGATCTATTCGAAGTGAAATAATTTTTAAAAGACTTGTCGTCGGATTTTTTGTCTCGACATATATTTAGTTTCCGACAGTAGGGTACAATTGAATTCAAGATGTAAAATTTATAAGTATGTGAAAATATTTATATTTTGTTACCATGGCAACCATTTCTCCTATCTTTTCTACTTAGTACAAGAGTAAAGTGGTCTTCAGAAGATTTCAATGACAAAATGAGAATATAAATTTTAAAGAGAATCTAAAAAATAATTGATATTTGAATTTAAAAAAAAAATCGTTGGAGCGAATTTGGAGAAAATCGAAAAAACTGAAAAAGTGCATTAGTAAAGTTCTATCAATAGTACTCTTTGGTCGATTTTGTTCAAAAGCTTCGTGTCACGTCCCATGGGGGTGCCTAACTTAAATATAAAATCTCAACCTCTGAGCTCTTTTCGTTCTTGAGATATTTTGTTCACAGACAGACAGACACACGCACACACAGACAGACCATGTCGCGAAAACCACTTTTTTGGATTCAGGGGACCTCAAAACGCGAAGATAAATCAAAATCTCGACATCGAATTTTTGACATGAAACCAATACTTTCTATATATATATACATTCACATATATATAGAAGTAAGAGAAAGTAAAAAATAATAAATAAAAAATTATAATATGACAAACACCGCCATAGATTATCTCCGAATTACATTAAAAACAGAAAATTTTGGAGTTTTTAGCATCTCTGGTTTAATTTTTAAATGCATTTTTTGAAGGGAAACTTCTTTACATAGGTTAGGCAAGTGAGAAATATTTTAACGAATTTGGATGTTCTTGTGCATTGAGAAAAGGCGGTTGTCGACGCGACTAGACTAAACACATTTATATCTTGAAAATTGGTTAATAAATCAAAAATTTTAAAATTATTCAATTTTTTATACTGAATGTGAATTTCGCGTCTGAGTTTTACTTTTCTAAATACAATTTTTATTTATTTATTTATTTATTTATTTTAAAGAAAAACATTCACGCTTTTTTCTCATTCACACTCACACACACATTCACACAGTCTTTTCGGCAACTCAGGCCATATAAGACATTTACGATAACCGTTATGAATATTTATTATTTAGGGTCCAGACATTCTTATTTAAGCCATTTGGTATCCAATTGGCTTAAATAAAATCATCGGACTCCCTGGGGTCCGAACCCGCGACGTTTGGTATACGAGGTTAGCACGCTAACCTCTACGCCATGCCCCGAGGGCCAATTTTTATTTAATTGCATACTCTTACTCATTGAATTATTGAAATTTTGCATTTTATAATAAAGAGAATATTTTAACAATATTTTTATTTAACAAGACCGTAATATTATTATTGAATATAAAATCCAATTTTTAATTATAAACCATAACAATTTTTTTTTTTTTTTTTTTTTTTATTGAAAAATATTATTAATTTTCATTCCTGTTGTGTTTTTGTTTAAATTATTTATCATATTTATCTTCTCTTCTCTTTATACTAGTATTTATTTATCCTTATCTCGTTGCCTCCTAAAATTTACACTAAACGTTGGTTGGATTCTCTAGGTATGGGAGCAGAGAGGTTAAAAGTTAGGCACAAAATCATAATATTAAAAAGATTTATAAGGCAAAAATAATATTATTTAACAGTGCAATTCTGGCCCTTAGAAATGGAGATAATTTTTTTTTTTACTTTCTCTTACCCTATATATAAAATATATAGAAAGTATTGGATTCATGTCAAAAATTCGATGTCGAGATTTTGATGGATTTGACGTTTTGAGGTCCCCTGAATCCAAAAAAGTGGTTTTCACGACTTGGTCTGTCTGTGAACAAAATATCTCAAGAACAAAAATATCTAGGAGGTTGAAATTTCATATTTAAGTTAGGTACCCCCCTGGGAAGTGACAGGAAGCTTTTGAACAAAATTAGCATCAGTAAACTACTAGTACTCTTTGGTCGATTTTGTTCAAAAGCTTCGTGTCACGTCCTAGGGGGATGCCTAACTTAAATATAAAATTTCAACCTCCTAGCTCTTTTCGTTCTTGAGATATTTTGTTCACATACAGACCATGTCGCGAAAGCACTTTTACTTTCTCTTACCTATGTATATATGTAATATATATATAGAGAGAAAGTATTGGATTCATGTCAAAAATTCGATGTCGAGATTTTGATGGATCTTCACGTTTTGAGGTCCCCTGAATCCAAAAAAGTGGTTTTCGCGACATGGTCTGTCTGTGTGTGGGTGTGTGTGTGGGTGTGTGGGTGTGTGTGTGTGTGTTCAATTTTAAGCATGAAGGAATTGAGCTATGAGGTTGAAATTTTATATTTAAGTTAAACACCCCCCGGGACCGGAAAAATAAGCCTTTAATCAAAATCGGCCAAAGAGTACTAGTACTTTACTGATGTACTTTTTCAGTTTTTTTTGATTTTCTCAAAATTTGCTCCAACGATTTTTTTTAAAATTCAAAAATCAATTATTTTTTAGATGCTCTTTAAAATGTATATTCTCATTTTGCGATTGAAATCTTCTGAAGACCACTTTACTCTTGTATTTCATAGGGAAGGATAGGAGAAATGGTTGCCATGGTAACAAAATATAAATATTTTCCCATACTTATAAATTTTACATCTTGAATTCAATTGTACCCTACTGTCGGAAACTAAATACATGTCGACACGAAAAATCTGGTGTGACAAGCACAGTGCACAACTTTCGATTACCGAAGGTAAGAGAAAGTTGTGTGCTGTGCGCCAGTCACACCAGATTTTTTGGATTCAGGGGACCTCAAAACGTAAAGATTCATTAAAATCTCGACATCGAATTTTTGACATGAATCCAATACTTTCTCTCTATATATAGCCTATCGTAATATGTATATTAACATATAACATATATATATATATAGGTAAGAGAAAGTAATAAATAAATCAATTTCCTCTTTTATTTTATTTATAATAAATTGATTAATAAAATAAAACAAAAGGGTTTCGAAAAGCTCTTAGGTTTTATATTTCCCAATTTGTTGGCTATTGAAATAAAAGAAAGATTTTCGACTCTCTTCTCTCCATGGTTATATTTTGCATGATACATCCATTTAATTAAAATGAAAATCTCTCTCTGCAATGCAATGGCGAATTTGTTCTTGCTTGAATGATAATTGAAGTGGCGGCGGCGACGGTCTTTATCACTAACGAGTACAAATATCTCAGGGAATTGTTTAATTCGCAATGAAGACTTATCTTTTATTTAATCGGAATTCACATTCCTAAACGGAAATCATTTACTCTCACCCTGCTAGTTGGCAATTCCCTCTCTCTCTCTCTCTCTCTTTCTCTTCCGATATAAAATCGAATGGATTCACATATAAAACACAAAAAGAATGAAAGAATAAAGAAGACATTAAAAATATTTTGTTCTATAATCTACTCCTCACAGGAAGCGGCTCTTATAATAATCATAGTTTAATTTCAGGGTTTTTTTATTGATCGTGCCTTTAGCTAAAGTTTCAGCTGCTTGGTTGAAGTGATAATTTTAACATGGGTTGCCATGAATTTAATCAATAAGTTAGATCTAGTTCAAAAGAGAATTTTGTTTATACTATATTTTTTTAATTTTGGACCCATTTATTACCAATTTGAACTTGAATCCTGAAGTTTTTTTTTTTTTTTTTTTTTTAAACATTCACACTTTTTCTCATTCACACTCACATTCACACACTCATTCACACAGTCTTCTCGGCAACTTAGGCCATTTAAGACTTTAAACGATATCCGTTAATGAGTATTATACATATTGGGGTCCAGGCATTTTTATTTAAGCCATTTGGTATCCAAATGCCTTAAATAAAATTATCGGACTGCCTGGGGTCCGAACCCGCGACGTTCGGTATAGAAGGTAGACACGCTACCAACTACTCCAAGCCCCGTGGGCAATCCTGAAGTTATGAACAAAGTAGTTATCAAAGTCACAATTCAACGAAATATAAAATCATTTGGTGGTTTTATGAAACCACGATGCAAGTGAAACTTTTTTTTCGGATTGTAGGCGTTTAACTGAAAATTTTCAGAAAATTATTCAATTAATCGCGTTTTTAATCTTAACTTAGGCCTAATGATTGGGAAATGGGAATGATCCTTCTCAGCCACCCTGGCAGTTCCTCGGTTAGTCAGAGTAATCCTCATATTTTAAGGCACTTAGGCCTTAAGCAAATTAAGCACTTTGTGTCTATGAGGGGTGAGATTTTCTCCCACTTCTCTAGATAGGGGAGAGGGCGGGACATTGGGACACGAGGCACATTGGGACATTCGAATTTTAGCGCTACTAAATGTAAAGTTAGATTTTACTCTTTGACCATTAGGGTGCATTAAGTGCCCATTTTATTATAGAAAAATTTTAACAGCGTCAAGCTACGCCATAGCTAGTTACACGTTGCTACATCATATTTGTCCTGCGTTGTAAAAAAATCGGAAATCGTTTGAGGTCGATTATTTTTCATATGAACGTTTGAATAAAGACAGTTGAAATATTAGAGATAAGTAGACTTGTTTATTCTTACTATTTCGGTACATGCAGATGTAATTGTTTATTTTAGCTATTTGTATAGCCTCATTTTGTTTATAAACATGATTGAGGTAGATTGGGACATCTAGCGAGAGGCACATGTGGACACTAATAAATAAGAAATTATATATAATATTTAAGATATTATGTAGATTATTTAGTAGGCTGGGATGAGTAGAATAGTGGGGTTGGAGAATAAAACCAGCAGATTAAACGCTCCACCTGACGTCCTTTATTTGGCAAATATTTGGACGCATATAACATGCATCATCTTCAGTGCCGCGAGGATTTTATAGGTGGGCTTGGTCCAAAAATTATTAAAGAGGCACCTCACAAAAAACATGTATGACGCCCCTAAGGCTTTTAAATAATTTTTGGACCAAGCCCACCTATAAAATCCTCGCGGCACTGAAGATGATGCATGTTATATGCGTCGAAATATTTGCCAAATAAAGGACGTCAGGTGGAGCGTTTAATCTGCTGGTTTTATTCTCCAACCCCACTATTTTAAGATATTATATTGTGGACAGGGCCGCAGACAGACTTGACGGGCCCCGGGGCTACTTACTAATACCCCCCCCCCCCCAAAAAAAAAATATATATTTTTTGTATTTATGTATTTTTTTTCTCTTTTTTTAAGTGAATCGTTTATTTCAGAAACCACCTAAGCGACAAAATTTCAAATCATGTGTTTTTGGTGCTACTGTACAATTACTACAACAGCTAAGAGTGAACAGATAAAACTGCGTTGGCTGTTTTTATATATCAACCAGTGGCGTATCCAGGGGGGCCAGGGGCCCCCCCTTTTAAAGCCTTCTCCAAAACAAAAAAATACCTATTGTTTTCCCTAATGATTTTTTTTTTAAATAATTATTTTATTAACTCTCATAAATTCTAAAATCTAACAAAAAAACTTATAAATAGAGACCGGATTTTAAGCAAAATGCTTATTGCTCAATTTTATAAGCAACCATTAGATATTTAATTTCTATACGAATTAGGAAAAACTAAGTGCATTGAGATGGCATTTTTTATACTTTTTTTGCTTTTTTTGAGTTTTCATGCTTTTTTTCCCTTTCGTGCTTATTTGAACTTATTTTACGAATATTTATAATTTTTTTTTTTTTTTTTTATTAAAAAACACACTTTTTTCCCATTCACACACGCATACACCAGGGACGTATATAAGGGGGGAGGGGGGCCTGCCCCCCAAAAAAAAAAAAAAAAATTTCCAAAAACCCCGGAGTGTAAAAAAATTTTTTCCGCAGGGTGAAAAATTTGGTTCCGAAAAAACAAAATTTTTCGCTGGGCGGGGCGGAATAAATTTAGTTTCTTTAAAAAAAAAATTTGTATACGCCATTGGTATGAGTAAAAATTGCTTATGAGATGCTTTTTTTAACTTTTATGCTTATTTATCAACTTTTTATTCAAGTTTTTTATGCTTTTTTAAGCACTTTTTTTCCATTTTTTTATGCTTTTTTGTCCGGTCTCTACTTATAAATAATTGAAAAAATCTCTAATATTTGCGAATTTTGTATTAAAATTATTTTTTATTTCAAGAAAAAAAATTTTTTTTTATTTTTTTTTTTATTTATAATTATTATATTATTTAAAAAAAATTTCTCCACTTTAAGTTTCTTGGAGAAGGGGGGGGGGGATTCATAAAACTTTTGGGCCCCCCCCAAGCAGAAATCCTGGCTACGCTACTGATATCTACGGTAACAAAATTGTTTAAAATAATAAAACTAACTGCATTATTATTTACACTTTAGATTAAAATTAGACATACAATGAAAATGAAAAGGGGGGCGATAGGTGTTAGTCAGCTTCCAGAAAGGGTTGGGGAACCACTGTGTTAGATTGTGCCACCTTTATTCACCAAATTATTTTTTTAGAACAAAACAAATTGGTTTTGTCCACATCTGCCTCTTCACTGTCCAAATCTACCTCACCCAAGAGGTACATTGGGACAATTTGGATTTTTTGGAAAATTGCAAAAATCTAATTCATCTATTGGTGAATAAGCGCTAAGCCTATGGCAATAGATAGTGCATTTATCAGTGTCAACAACATAACATTATATGATCAATAATATTGAAAGACAAACTATTCACAGCTAATTTTATTTGTACTGTCCCAATGTCCCGCCCTCTCCCCTACTCCAAGAGGAGACTTCGGCAATGTTGAATTATTTGCGGCAAGCTTGACTCGAACCCGAGTCGTGTTGAGACTTGAGGTCCGTATTCCACAGCTTAGCCGACTTAGCCACTTGCCTCTTCAATTAATCAACATGTAAAAAGACGAGTGAAAACTAGTAGGCTCTAACTGAAGATTCGACCAATTTTGATTGCTAATCTCAGGTGTCTTAGCTCCAATCTCCGAAACTAGAGCTAATAGGGTGACACTGATGGTATATTTGGATTCAGGTGGACTTCCGAGCAACGTGACACTGCCGCGGCGTCAATAGCGTAACTGCCACCGCGACACTCGTGGCTTCAGCAAACAATAACACTAGTCGACAAAAATGAACTTTTTTTCTTTCACAAGAATGAAGATATGAAATTCTAGAAGTATTTTTGATGCTGAATTCAAATATCAATTCAGTTTTTCCCCATCAGGCATAGTTTTAGAGATATAGAGCAAAATAGATTTTAGTTGAAAATGGGCTCTAAAACGGCTTTTATTTAGAATGTTCAAATTATTTTTAACGCGACACCCCGTCAAATTATGCAGATAGTTAGAATACATGTAAATTTTAAGTTTCATTCCAATCGGAGGTCATTTAGACGTGCCGCAAACGGCTTAAAGTTTAAAAAAATCGAAATTTTCAAGATTTTTTTTGCTTTGGTCACCCCTAATACAATTTTAGAGATCCCTGAATGAAAAAAACATATATGTACGATATTCTATAGTTCTTTGGCTTTCTAAAAAGCATTCATTCGTAAATATCTGTTAATTATTAACGAAATTATTAATAAAAACGTGAGCAAAAGAAAAAACCTAAGTACATTCACTGGACGAAAAAAATGGACCTCTTGTTCTTTTAGAAGTATAAAGAAAGATATGAGATTCAAAAAATATTTTTTTTTAATAATATATAATAAAGTTAGGGCCCGTGACCCGATGCTCAGAGAGGATACATTAGCTTCTCGTGGATAGGGTTCGCTTTTTAATTCAATTGAAGTCCATTTTTTTCGTCCAGTGAATGTACTTAGGTTTTTTCTTTGCTCACGTTTTTATTAATAATTTCGTTAATAATTAACAGATTTTTACGAATGAATGCTTTTTAGAAAGCCTAAGAACTATAGAATATCGTACATATATGTTTTTTCAGGGATCTCTAAAATTGTATTAGGGGTGACCAAAGCAAAAAAAATCTTGAAAATTTCGATTTTTTGAAACTTTAAGCCGTTTGCGGCACGTCTAAATGACCTCCGATTGGAATGAAACTTAAAATTTATATGTATTCTAACTATCCGCATAATTTGACGAGGTATCGCGTTAAAAATAATTTGAACATTTTAAATAAAAGCCGTTTTAGAGCCCATTTTCGACTAAAATCTATTTTGCTCTATATCTCTAAAACTGTGCCTGATGGAAAAATTCTAACTACATATCTGAATTCAGAATGAAAAAATGTACTAGGTTCACTAATCAGATATCTTGTGAAAAAAACCTTGTCGACTAGTGTAATCTAAAAAATTTTAATTCTTATACTCAGAATAAAAACTATTATTCATAAATTTTCTGTCCCATATCTTCTCTTTTTTTATTTAAATTTTTATAATCTTGATGGCTTAGATCAAATAAAATGGGGGTTGTTTGATTCAATTAATAATTCGTCTCACTTTCATAGAATTTTTTATCCAATTAAGATTTAAATTCAAAATTTGATCTTTTGGAATCTAAAAATTTCGAAAATGAAAAATTTTATCCTACGGAGATTGTATGTAGGCTAAATGGCTATGAAAATAACTTAATTGTATATTTTACTCTTGAGATGTCCCTCTGGAGCTTTAAAAAATTCTCGATTTCTAATCTAAATTATAGCTTTAAATCATCCCTTGGAAAATTCCCTGATAGTTAGATTTGCAGACCATGAGTTACAAACAGACAGATAGGACTGTCTTTTTATATTCGGTATGGAAAGAGAAGTTGTAATAATTTAGAATTAACACAAATGAAAAAAGAAATTGAATTAATTTTCTTTCTATAGATCTCTTTCTTTTTTCTCCCTTCATTTAATTGTTAATGGACCAATTAATCTTAGCTAATTGAGCGAGTAGTCGAGATGAATTCTTTTTATGAAGAAGGCAAAGAAAGGAAGGGGAGCCACAACCAGTTAGCCATGTTGAACATGCGTGACGCTTTTGCCAACTCGTGATGCTAATTTCTCTCTCTAATCTAATCTTGACTCCTGGAAGAGCTTCCAGGTTGCTTCATGCAGAATCCCCGGGAATCCCTGGAGGAAATGTCAAAGGAAGGGAAGAGAAGCGAGTATATATGAATCATCATCCTCATTTTGAGAATTGGGAGTTAATCCAATTTATAATTTATATTATCATCACAAATGAAAATTTGTACTTTTTCGCCTTTTAAAATGTATTTACCTATCAAATTTAATATTACTCTCCATTATTCTTTTAAGTATACTTTCATTTTCTTTTACTTTCTCTTGCCCTATATATGAAATATATAGAGAGAGAAAGTATTGCGATCATGTCAAAAATTAGATGTCGAGATTTTGATGGATATACATGTTTTGAGGTCCCCTGAGTCCAAAAAAGTGGGTCCCGCAAATTGGTCTCTGTGTGTACCTGTGTGTTTGTGTGTGCAACGATTTTTAGCATGAAGGAATTGAGCTACCGAAATTTTATATTTAATTAAGTACCGGTACCCTCCCGGACACAAATTTTATATTTTAGTTAGGTACCCCCCCCCCGGACACTTAAATAAGTTAAAATTAAATATACAAATTAAACACTAGGTTATTTGTTTCAAAGGTTTTATTAATTAAAAAATTAACACTTGATACGTATTTCGCATTTCGTGGGGGGGGGGGGGGGACCAACCGTTGATTAGGTAATGAATGTTTCGTAGAAAAAATTTCTAGCTGCATCATTGCATGGATAACTGGTAAAGAATTTCGGAGAATAAATATCAGCAGCAAACGTGTGACTTAACATCAGCTGGCTCCAAAATTTATACGTATTTTAATTTCCCCTCTCTATTATCTCAGTCTATTTCTCATTAATTAACGTTAAAATAGCTCATTTGCAATTGCAAGTCACGTATTTTCTCTGTTTGTTTTTAGAGTGATAAAAACTCCCCCCCCCCCCGGACCATATCCCTTTGGTAATATGTTAATTGGGTTCGTTCAGGTGTCATGCTGAGTGGTTTGCTCAATAGCCGAGGAGAATCCCGTTATATGTCTTGTGTCTGTGTTTGTGTTTTGTTGTGTTATGGTTCATTTTATGCCGGTAACATTAACGGCCTTCGAAATGACACCGGGCCCAACCTTTTGTATTGGTGAAACGTTAATTATTTGCACTTTATTAGCAAACAAAATTGCGAGAAATTGAGTAAATGGCTATAAAGTTTCGTTGAAGGAGAAAATTAAACAAAGAGTGATGAGGATTTTTATTGTGTTGAAGGTTTTATTATAAAATAGAACGAGTATTGGATTAAGGTTTAGTTTATCCTGGTAAATGTTTTAAAAATTGTTTAAAAAAAATGAACGATTAAAGAATATCATCAAAAAGAAGATAATACGGTTAAAGAAATGGGTCTAAACCTAATAAATATCAAGTTGAAATTGTGATTCTTGACAAAGTCTGATTGTTTATATCGCATGGAAAATAAATTTTAAAAATCTGGTGTTACTGGCTCACAGCACATAACTTTCTCTTACCGTCGGTAATCGAATTGTATTCTGTGCTTGTTACACCAGATTTTTTGTATTGAGATATATATTTAGTTTCCGACAGTACGGTACATTCGATTTTCAAGATGTAAAATTTACAATGGGAAAATATTTACATTTTGTTAGCATGGCTTCCATTTCTCCTATCTTTTTTATGGAGTACAAGAGTAAAGTGGTTTTCAGAAGATTTCAATGGCAAAATGAGAATATACATTTCAAAGAGAATCTAAAAAATAATTGATTTTTGAATTTTAAACAAAATCATTGGAGCGAATTTTGAGAAAATCGAAAAAAGCTGAAAAAGGGTGCATCAGTAAAGTACTGGTACTCGTTGGTCGATTTTATTCAAAAGCTTTGTGTTACGTCCCATCGGGGTGCCCAACTTAAATATAAAATTTCAATCTCCTATTTCTATTCGTTCTTGAGATATTTTGTTCGCAGACACACAGACAGACCATGTCAAGAAAACCACTTTTTACTTTCTTTTACCTCTATATATATGTTAATATATAGAGAAAGTATTGGATTCATGTCAAAAATTCGATGTCGAGATTTTGATGGATCTTCACGTTTTGAGGTCCCCTGAATCCAAAAAAGTGGTTTTCGCGACATGGTCTGTCTGTGTGTGTGTGTGTGTGTGGTGTCTGTGAACAAAATATCTCAAGAACGAAAAGAGCTAGGAGGTTGAAATTTTATATTTAAGTTAGGCACCCCCTGGGACGTGACACGAAGCTTTTGAACAAAATCGACCAAAGAGTACTAGTACTTTACTGATGCACTTTTTCAGTTTTTTTCGATTTTCTCAAAATTCGCTACAACGATTTTTTTTTTTAATTCAAAAATCAATTATTTTTTAGATTCTCAATAAAATGTATATTCTCATTTTGTCATTGAAATCTTCTGAAGACCACTTTACTCTAGTACTCCATAGAAAAGATAAGAAAAATGGTTGCCATGGTAACAAAATATAAATATTTTGCCATACTTATAAATTTTACATCTTGAAAATCGAATGAACCGTACTGTCGGAAACTAAATACATGTCGACACAAAAAATCTGGTGTGACAAGCACAGAACACAACTTTCGATTACCGAAGGTAAGAGAAAGTTGTGTGCTGTGCGCCAGTCACACCAGATTTTTGGAGTCAGGGGTCTTCAAAACGTGTACTGCGGTACTGGAAGTATCTTTCCATCACTAAAATGCAACATACCCTATTCTGAAAATATAGCGTTCAGAAAAATCTTGACCATTTTTGTCGCCAGCTCTTGGACTATTAATTATGAAACAAAATTATCATTACTATATTCCAATCCAGGGCCTACTTGAGAATTTTACATTCATAGAATACATCAATGCAAAGAATCTATTTATATAATTCGCCAATGTCCGTCTGTCTGTCACGCTCTATTTAGGCAACTTCTCGTTGGAATTTTGAAACGAAATATTATATGCTTCTAGAGGACCTTCTAGGGATTACAGGAAAATCATTTCCATCCCGAAATTCCTATAACATTTTGAGTTCGGAGAATGCGATAATTTGTGTTTATTGGACCAGAGACTTATGACAACGAATAGCGCCCACTGCGAAGGCATGGAGATCCTGGTTCGACTCCAGGAAGCGCAATTTTGGCCCAATCAAGCACAAACTCATCTCGAAAATTTGCTCCCTTAAATGATATATTGACTGGCTTATTTAAGGTCTATTTGAAAAAAATTCTATCTTGTACAAACAAAGCTCTACCTAGTTAATTATGTCAATAGTTTCCTTTTTTTACTACGTATATAGGCCTAGAATGGGGGGGGGGGGCAGAAAACTTTTTGTTTCTTAAAATTTACTTACAAAAAGATATTTCAAATTTGGCCAAAATATATTTAATTAATTTTGTACAGTTTATATACCCGTAGATATAGGCCTATTTTGAAATATTTTATTTTGAACGATATAAGATTTAAAAAGGATCAGAGCCCTTGGGGGGGGGGGGGGAGTAAATGTCTCTTGTCCCTACCCCAAATGACGCCACTGCGTATATAAAAATACAAACAAATGACCGATTATTTTGAATCACCCTTTAGTAAAAAAAAAAATATTTCTTTTTCCTTCAACTCCCAACGATGTTATTTCAAATATTTCACAATTTCTTTTTATTATTACACCCACACATAAAGACAATACAAATAATAATAATGTACAAAATTTCTCGCTTTTAACTTAAATTAAAAAATGATTTTTTCTTTTTTTTTTAGTTTCTTTCGTAACATATTAAATGTCGCAATTTCATTTCATGGACTGAATGAATACACTGTACGTATGAATGTTTATTTATTTGATCTCTCTTTTGCGCGGTTGACATTTGGATTTCTCAGCAAGCAAAGCTTGAAATTTAATGAATCCTCCTCTCGCCGTGATGTTTATCTTCAATATACAGGAGTATGTATTTATATTTGGGAATTAAAAAAAAAAGAGTATAAAGTCTGGTCTACATCATCAGAGAATTTGAATAAATTCCATTCATTAAAACAAATATACCGGTATATATGCCTAATATTTTTTTTTTTTTTTTAATAAATGGGAAACGTACAAAAAAAAAAGTTTATGCTCAAGCTAAACCAATAGCTTTGCCGATCAGTTACTAGTTAAGAGAAGTCAAAGGGAAAATATATTTTTTTCCCTATAAAATCTTTCTACCGGTATCTAACGGCTAAAAAACAATTTTGTAGACTAGAACATAATATAAATAATTTTAAAATTGTGACAAATTGTACAAATCGATCGAATAAGAATAAACATTTACGTATTTAATATGATCCAAAGAATTCCCCGTTGGCACTAGTTGAAACATTCTTAAGGATTTAATTAAATTTAATTATAGATAAATAATTAACACACGGTTAAGTTTCAAAAGGATTTTATTTTAGTTTAATTTGTGTCATAGCTCTGAAGATGCGGTATTGAGTCGAAATGCGCATAAGCTAAAATAAAATCCTTTTGAAACTTAACCTTGTATTATTTATTTATCTATAATTAGATGATAATTTATTTAAATTTACGTAGTTATAGTCGTCTGAGATCCCAAGAAGATCAAATTTTGCAATGAATCTGTCTGAAGTAGGCGGTAAAAAAGTCACAAAATTACAATCGAGTTAAATAAATATTGTATTTTCAAGTACTTTACTCTTGTACTTCTTAGGAAAGATAGGAGAAATGATTTTAATTAGTTTAATGACTTTTTTCTGAAGATAGGTGAAATTTAGTTCCCGAAAAGTGAATAGAATGTGAATAAGAAGATTAATTATGCCAATAAACCAAGGTGAAAATTTTCAGAAAATTCAGTTTTTGTCAAATCTTGTGCGATTTAACGTGGAATGGAACTTTTCGATTCAAATATTTACCTAATCAATTTAAATTATTCTTACTTCTATAAAAAATCTGGTGTGGAATGCGGCACAGAACACAACTTTCTTTTACTTTCGGTAATTGAAAGGTGTGTTCTGTGCTTGTCACACCAGATTTTTTGTGTCTATATATATTTAGTTTCCGGTACCAGTTCCAGGACATTAGAATTCAAGGTACACATGGAAAATATTTATATTTTATTTTGTTACTATTTCTCTTATCTTTCCTATGAAGCACAAGAGTAAAGTGTTCTTCAAACAATTTTGAGAACAAAATGAGAATATACATTTTAAAGAGCATCTTCTCATTTAAATTTAAGAATTTAAATCAAAATCGTTGAAGTGAATTTTGAGAAAACGGAAAAAGTATTCAATACATTAGAAAACACTAGTACTCTTTGGCTATTTTATTTAAAAGCATATTTTCATGCCTCGGGAGTGTAATTAATTAAAATATAAAATTTCAATCTCCTAGCTCATATCCTTCATGCTTAAAAATGTCCACACCCACACACACACAGAGACCAATTTGCGGGACCCACTTTTTTTGGACTCAGGCCTTGACCTTGACTTCGAAAACCGTGTGAATGTGAAAGGAGTTTATAACATTAGAGGCATTAAACCTTCTTAGTGGAGAAATTTATTTATTTTTTGTTGAAAAATCAAATTATAAAGTCATCTATCGTACAATAAAAAAAAAGCGTAAATGAATCTATCTAGATCAGATTTCAAGCATTGTTTGGCGAGACTTTTGTTTAGTTTGATTAGTAGGTACTAGTGTTAGTGCCTTTGTAATACTGCGTGTACACCTGGGCGTGGCTCCATTCCATCAACCGCCACTCATCAAGAGGGTGGGTCAGAGAAGCAATTTCCCACCAAGCCTTTAACCCTTTAACTCATACACACCATTGGTCCAGCTCATTTAAGGGTGATTCAATTTGAACAGAGAATATATAGATTTAGAACCCCCGGCCCATGGCACTTGAATTTAATAGTGGCTAAAAATCCCTAAATTGCCTGTATTAACAAGAACAAAATACAACTTGTCCTATATAAAGCTAAAGTTATTTGCAATTATTTCAGATGGGATTTGTATGCTAATTTTATATGTATTAACCACAACAAAAGCAGTGAGTGATCGAATTTCAATTAAACCCACACCTGCAATTTCCTCTCTCTTTGACTCGTTGAATTAAAAAAAAATAAACAGAATATTTTTAATTGTTCAATATAACGATAAAAAAATTAGCCTTTAAATGCAAAATGAAATCTCTCTATATTCAAAAAGTATAAGCGCCATTTTGTCTCCTTTAAATTTAAAGAGAATTGTAATAATTTGAAGTTGTATGTAGTTGAACAATGAAATACAGTAGAATCCCGATGATTCGTATTGACAGGGAATCGACTATTTGGTACGAATTATCCGGAGGTCAAAATTAAAAAATCTGATGTGACTGTCGCACAGCACACAACTTTCGATTACCGAACTCCTCTTCCAAGTGTTTTTGTTCGCTTGGCAGGGGAGTAATTCATACATCATCTATGTATTTTTTTAAAATGAGATCAATAAACGGGGGGTTGAGGTTGGGTTTTTCCCAACTCTTGGCCCTCATACTAACAAGGAGAGTACACGGTTGACTCGTCACCGATTTTGATCTCCTTTTATTTGGTGAATCTATACTGAAAAATATTTGTATTCTGACCGAAATTTTCCTTTTTTTCTCATCTGAAATTTTAAAATCTGAAAAGGATTGTTATAAGGCTCAAAGAAAGCATATCAACAACAACAACTGATAGCCTAAAGGGTAGAGGAGAGCATTAGTAATCCAGGGATCCCAAGTTCAAAATTGGTGGGTGCCTTTTTTTTTTTTTTTTTTATTATTTATTATATAAAAATAAATATTATATTATATTATAAAAATATTTTATTTATATTTGCGACATATTTATTACATATATATACAGAAAACAATGAATATGAGTCTCGCCCCCCCCCTCCCGAAATGTTTGCGCAATCCCATAGCGCGAAAATGTTGGCTCTACAAAAGAGGAAATGTTCCGCGAACGGCACATGAAGAAAATTTTGGTTTCGCTGGTGGCAAAAACTTTGCGTCTCTAAAAAAAAAAGGTAATATTTTTTCGGACATATATACAATATATCTAATTGATTTATTATTCATTGTTTTCTGTATAAATATGTAATAAATATGTCGCAAATATAAATAAAATATTTTTATAATATAATATAATATTTATTTTTTATATAATAAATAATAGAAAAAAAAAAAAAAAATGACAACCCAGGTTTTGAACTTGGGATCCCTGGATTACTAATGCTCTCCTCTACCCTTTAGGCTATCAGTTGTTGTTGTTGATATGTTTCTTTGAGCCTTATAACAATCCTTTTCAGATTTTAAAATTTCAGATGAGAAAAAAATTGTTACAGGGCGCATTGGACGAAAAGTTCGATCAGAATACAAATATTTTTCAATATAGATTCACCAAATAAAAGGAGATCAAAATCGGTGACGAGTCAACCGTGTACTCTCCTTGTAAGAGAAAGTTGTGTTCTGTGCTTGTCACACCAGATTTTTTGTGAGGGGTACAATTGAATTCAAGATTTAAAATTTATAAACGTGGGGAAATATTTATATTTTGTTACCATAGCAACCATTTATTCTATCTTTTCTATGAAGTACAAGAGTAAAGTGGTCTCAGAAGATTTCAATGGCAAAATGAGAATATACATTTTAAAGAGCATTTAAAAAATAATTGATTTTAGAGTTAAAAAAAAAAATCGTTGGAGCCAATTTTGAGAAAATCGAAAAAAAAAATTGAAAAAGTGCATCAGTAAAGTATTAGTACACGTTGGTCGATTTTGTTCAAAAGCTACTTGTCACGTCTCATTGGGATGCCTAACTTAAATATATAATTTCAACCTCCTAGTATCTTTTCGTTCTTGAGATATTTTGTTCACAGAAACACAGACCCACTCACACAGACAGACCATGTCGCGAAAACCACTTTTTTTGGATTCAGGGGACCTCAAAACGTGTATATCCATAGAAATCTCGACATCGAATTTTTGACATGAATCCAATATTTTCTCTCTATATATATTAACATATATATAGAGGTAAGAGAAAGTAAAAATTTTAATAAAACGCTGGCGTTTTGGTTTTGGCTTGAACCATCATCGGAGCTTTGATTATGTCTTTATGTATACAAATATAAAACTCAGCTGATTCACACAATTTCTTCAGGTTTATGAATCAATAAATGTTAATTATATTTAACAACTTTTGGGGGAATATTTATTTTGTTAATGAGTCAAATTTCTTTTGACAAGATGTAAAGGCAGGTTTACACACTACGATAAATAGGCCCTACTAACAATTTATAGTAACGATTGAATTGTTTAGATTTATCGTAAAGATTGAATTGTTTAGATTTATCGTAAAGATTGAATTGTTTCGATTTATCATAACGATTGAATTGTTTCGATATATCGTTGTTGGGTGTGAACAGGACATTGTAGCGATTTATTGGAATTGGGTGATTGATGCCGGCCGGCATCAATTTGTGCGAATCGCTACGATTTCACTCAGTTTGCATAGTAACGAACGGGACAACGAAATATGACAACAAATCGATAAATCGATACGATTTATCGTAGCTTTCGATTTATTGGAGCAATAAATTTGTCAATCACTTCGTTACGATATCTCGTAATGTTAAACCTGCCTTAAGTGATAGTGCACAAAGTATAGGATAAAGATAAGCATATGCTCTGATTTTAAATACAAACGCAGGAGACGTTCGAATATGTTGGCAAATAGCAGTGAGTTAAATTAATTGACTCGAAAACTCTTTTATTCAAAATATTTCTCAAATACCGAATATCGATGTATATTCTTAGGAGTTGAAGGAAAATGTTTTTCTCTAATTCTGAATAATTAAAACTGCATATTTGTAACTGCCCGTTAATTCAATCAATAGTCAAGTCAATTCGATAGATGATTTGTTGGTGATTTAATCATCAAAACGCGAGAATAAATTCAATCGATTGATCTCTCATTATTGAAATTTAATGAACTGAATTTTAATTTCCCTCCCTCGCATCCCATCAATCTACAGTATCCCCGCCCTTCCCCATCGCTCCTAGAATAGTTGACGACAATTCTCCCTTTAATAGAATTCCTAATCCCAATGGGATATTTTTTTTTAAGTTGGCAGTTGTTTTTATGAAAGGGATAAGGGATCCTCCCATCGGGGAATTTCCATCTTGCTTGCTGAAAGAAAGAAAGAGAGAAGAGATTTACGCAAACATTATGATAAAATGAATTTTTTCTTCTGTCCCATTCCACGACTCATTCATTCATTTTTCTTTTTAATATTTTTTTCTTTTTTTTTTTCATTATATTGATTCATAAGGTTGTTGAAAAAGAAAAGCATCTTTTTGTTTAAATAGAATGAATACAAAAAAGGATTTTGGCATCTCGGTCAATGTGTCAACACTGAATTCATTTTGTTTTTGTGCATTTATTCAGAAAAAAATGTTTAGGCCCGTAATTGTGTCAATTTATTTGACCAATTCCTCTGTCAACATTTCAGAACCTAAGTTTCGGCTCTCATTATTAAATAAGATAAATTCTTCTACATTTCATTAAAAAAAAAAAAAATGATTAATCCCACAAAATTTCACAAAATTCATCGAAGACCATTTAGACCCCGTTCTTATTTATCGAGACGGGTTGCGAATCACCATGGGCGTAACTAGGGGGTGCCGCCCCCAGAAGGCTCGTGGCTCCCTCCCCCCTTTCTGGGGGGGGGCAGAAAGCTCTCTGCTCCAAGAAAATATGGAGCTTTTCAGGCCCTCCGGAGGATAGCTGGTCCCATGCCCCCCCCAGCCAAATTCTCTAGTTACCCCCATGCAAATCACTGAGCCTTAGCTCTTGTGCTAAACAAGAGGCAAGAACTCTTCTATGGAGCTATGGCCTACAATCGGATGAGACTGAAATAAGAAACAAACCCGCTTGCCAATTAGTGGCGAATGGGTGGAAGATTGGCATTATGGGTAACCTTAGCTTGGGTAACTCTTGGTCGCCATCCACGTACTCAGTCCCTGAGTTGGCTCCATCTCCAAACAACAAAATGGCAAAATTGAATACCCTAACATCGAGTTTTCCCAATTCATTCTTGTGAAAAATGTCTTTGATCTGATTTATATATAAATTTAAATAAAAGCGTTGAATGCACTCAGCAACTTCTAATTTGCATCACATACACGAATTGTCATTTTAGTCCATTAAAGATCAAAATAAATTAAATTTTTTTTTCATTTTGATGTTAAAAAAAAAGGAAAAAATAAATTAAATATTCAGCGACGACATCAAATAAAAGAAAGAGAGAGAAAGGAAGAGAAGAATGCTGATTTTTTTTTAATCGCAAAAACACCTGCCTAGAAATCTAATTAAATTCGTTGCGAGATAGATATTAAATCGTAATAATCCAAGTGCGTGTGTAAATGTGTAATAATGTGTTTGAAAAGCGATATTCTGTGTGTTTATACGATTAGGATTTGAGAGAAGGCGTGCCGGTAACATCTGTAGTCTACTACAAAAAGAAGAGGAAAGAGAGGGGAGGGGGGTGGAATAAAGTAGGAAACTCCCCTCTCATTTAAATTTAGTGAAATTAATTAAAACTACGGAGAAATGCTACGTTAGAGAAAACTTGCGTTGGCGTTTGATGTCGAATTACTTTTTACTTTCTCTTACCTCTATATACTGGTATGTTAATATATAGAGAGAGAAAGTATTGGATTCATGTCAAAAATTCGATGTCGAGATTTCGATGGATATATACGTTTTGAGGTCCACTGAATCCAAAAAAGTGGTTTTCGCGACATAGTCTGTCTGTGTGTCTGTGAACAAAATATCTCAAGAACGAAAAGAGCTAGGAGGTTGAAATTTTATATTTAAGTTAGGCACCCCCCTGGAGCGTGACACAAGGCTTTTGAACAAAATCGACCCAAAGAGTACTAGTACTTTACTGATTTCATTTTTCAGTTTTTTTCGATTTTCTCAAAATTGGCTCTGATTTTTTTTTTTTATTCATAAATCAACTATTTTTTAGATGCTCTTTAAAATGTATATTCTCATTTTGCCGTTTAAATCTTCTAAACTTCTTACTCTTGTACTTCATAGGAAAGATAGGAGAAATGGTAACAAAATATATTTTACCATGAATATATCGGTGTAAAACTAAATATGTGTTCACACAACAAATCTGGTGTAACAAGCATAGAACACAACTTTCAATTACCGAAGGTAAGAAAAAGTTTTGTGCTGTGCGCCAATCACACCAGATTTTTTTAATATCCTTGGCGCCTTTAAGTGCAAAAATATAATCAAATCATCTCGCTTAGCAAGTCGTATTTTATTATTCAAGGGTCTTTTTCTTAATAATGATTATAATGGTTTACAATAATTTATTAAAATCTCCGAATGTATTTTTTTTATTGCTTAAGGGCTTCGGGTCCCGATTGTTTGTAGGGCTAGATAATCACGATTTGAAGTTTTAAAGAACTTCTGTTATGAAAAGGATTTCGAGTTATCGAGCGTATCAAAATACACATCATTTTTTCGATTTACCGAAGTTTACAGTTGAAGAGTTGGAATTATCGAAAAATTCGAATGATCGAAAGTCTTCTATATATCGATAGCTCCTGATGGAGCATTTTCTGAAATTATTTTTTAACAAATTTATGCAACTCCGAGGATAGTTTACTGCACAGATAAAACATATGAAACCGAAAATACATAAATAAATGAGTCCCCTCATTACAAAACGACAAAACCGCTTTAAGTTTTTTGTTGAAGAAGACAACTTTTCGCAATTTCCTCCTCAAATGGCAAACAATTCAACTGAATAGCCTCGAAGAAAGGAAGCGAGAAAGAATAAAAAGAAAAAAATATAAATTGGATGGAGAGAGGGACAAGCAATCAGTTCTTAGAAAAATTACTAGCTGCACAGTCCGACTTTAGTGATTTTCATACCTTTGTCGATTAATCAATTCTGAAAGTTGACTTTCGACTTTCAAATCGACTTTTTAAGACTTTCTATAACTCGTGCTTAGGACTCAGTAAATATTAAATATATTTCTTCTTCTTCTTCTGACTTCGACCATATTATTCCCGCGGTTCGGGGTCGGCGGACCCTAGCATACGATTTTACGACCGGAAGAAATAGGACAGGCCGGCCCGTCGCACGGTCTGACGCCTGTTGAAAAGTGGAAGGAAGAGACAGACATTTAAACAACTGAAGGACTGTCTGTCCCAGCTCGGGCAGCTCGTGGTCGCCATCCACGTACCCACAAGATGTGGGCCCCTGAGCAAAAATATTAAATATATTTATTTATTTATAATAAAAGATTTATTAAGTATTTAAACATTTTATTAAATACAACACACAAATGAATATTGTTTTCAATATTTTTGTAAAAGAATATTCTATCCAGAAATTGCACGTGATATGGCACCCAACATTAAAATAAAATATGAAAGTAGAGTATCAAAATAAAATATTAAAATTGAGGAATTAAGAATGCCACATATGTTCACTAACCGATTTTAGAAAGCGTGTTGATTGGTGTGTTATGTGTAAGAAAAAAGTTCAAGTCGTCCAGTGAGAATCGATTCTAATCGAATTGAAAGAGTTTCAACTCGATTCTAAAAAGTCGATTATTTTCAGAAAAAGATCGAATTTTGACTATTAAGTCAGACTAAAATTTCCATCTCTAATCTCTAACCAACCAAACTTTCCTGTTCGATTGAAGCCGCATTGAAAAATTCCTCATAATAGTCTAGTTTTTTTATAGTACGTTTAGACGTCGCTCCTGAACCCCCTTAAAAAAAAATTAATTTTTTTTTCATATATATGTTATATATAGAGAGAGAAAGTATTGGTTTATGTCAAAATTCGATGTCGAGATTTTGATGGATCTTCACGTTTTGAGGTCTCCTGAATCAAAAAAGTGGTTTCGGACATGGTTGTTGTCTGTGTGTGTGGGTGTCTGTCTGTGTGTCTGTTGTCTGTGTGTGTGTCTGTGAACAAAATATCTCAAGAACAAAAGAGTAGGAGGTTGAAATTTTATATTTAAGTTAGGCCCCCCATGGGACGTGACACGAAGCTTTTCAACAAAATTGGCAAAAAGTACTAGTACTTTACTGATGCAATTTTTCAGTTTTTTCGATTTTCTCAAAATTTGCTCCAACGATTTTTTAAAATTCAAAAATCAATTATTTTTTAGGTGCTCTTTCAAATGTATATTCTCATTTTGTGATTGAAATCTTCTGAAGACCACTTTCTTGTTCTCCATAGAAAAGATAGGAGAAATGGTTGCATGGTAACAAAATATAAACATTTTGCATACTTATAAATTTTACATCTTGAAAATCGCAAACCTAAATAAAAAAAAAAAAAAAAAAATCTTGAAAATCGAATGTACATATGTCGGAAACTAAATACATGTCGACACAAAAATCTGGGTGACAACACAGAACACAACTTTCGATTACCGAAGGTAAGAGAAAGTTGTGTGCTGTGCATACACCAGATTTTTTCATTTGTATCCATTCAATTGTAGCGCACTCGCTCTGAGAAATTTCATAATTCATTAAAGTGTCCATTCGCTATTTAAATTTGTTCTTCAAAAGATGCACATGGATGTGTATTTAATAATCCACTCAACCCCCAGGAGAGGAATATTAAAATTAATTCCGTAATAAAAATAAAGAGAGAGAGAGAAAATCCTTTTGGCATAATTATTCCAGCATGAAATCCTCTTTATTTATTTATTCATACGATTAATAAAAAAAAAAAAAAAAAAAACAATATTAAATAAATAAATTCCTCATATCGATACATATGTGTGTATGTTCTTTTTTTGAATTTTTCCAGAAGGAGCGCCGCCTGTTTGGCAGAACCGATTCCAGGGGCGAACCTCGTTTAAAAAAGTTTTTTACACACACAAACACACACACACACAATTCATATATATAAAAAAAAACATTCGAAATATATATATATATATTATATATAAATGTTCCATTATATAATGTCTCATATAATTTTTTTAATATAAATTTTATGATAAATTCTATGTACGTATCACCTGAAAAAAAATGTATGAAAAAAAATAAATAAGATTATTTAAAATCATAATGGTATGTATATATATTAATAAATAAGATATTTAAAAATTTAAAAAAAAAAAAAAAAAAAATAGAAAATAGATGTTTTATTATTTATTATTTATGAATAAAAGGCTTCATATGACGTAAAGGGAATGAAAATTAATTTCTTTTTTTGGTTTTTCACTCAGAGATTAAAATAATAAGCCAAGCACCACCAGATGGCAGCATCGTCTCGCTCGTTAATTCCTCAGGGCAACAGATGCTAGGCTGGGGTAACGAACGCGGGATAATCCCTACTTGAGATGGGTGGGATAGGTGGACTGACAGAGATTCAGGGAAAAAGTCCCAATTATTTATTTATTTTGAAAAGTGAACGAATTAGTAGAAGTTAGTTTTTTTTGAGGATGAAGATTAAAATAAAGACTAATTTTTCTGACTAAAAATTGTTTTGATTAATTGACTTAAACTTTCGCGATTATCATTACCCCATTTTTTTGCTTAAATCGTGAGTCATTTTAGCAAATAATAATAAAATAAACTTGATACAGGACCAAGGGAGTTGGCATTTAAAAATTAAATTAAATAAAAACTCTCAAGTGTTGAGACGTTTAGGCTTTATTCTGCTAATGCCATCATCAGTCAATTAGAGCTGGAAAGTCATACATTTAATTAATTTTTAAGTTCTAATTGACTGATGATGGCATTAGCAGAATAAAGCCGAAACGTCTCTACACTTGAGAGTTTTTATTTAATATAGAGGCTCACTTAATGGTTGCCAACTCCCTTGGTCTTGTATCAACTCAGCCACCTCAATCTTATATCTAAATACAATAAACTGTGTTACTAATTTCAATAAAATACAGCCTTTGGGCTACTAATTCTGCAGCCGACATCAGGCAGATGTATTCACTTTGAATAATGAACACTAACTGAGTTAGAAACGCAGTATTATATTGTGTTTAGTAACATCATAATTATTGTAAGGTAGACCACGATTTAAGCCAAGAATCTAATAAAACTTGTTTTATTTACTCAAGCAAAAGGGAAATATTACAAAAAGACTTCTTATCAAATTTTTGATATAGGCTACACCTTGTCTACTAAACGCCATCCATCATCGGAACAAAAAATTGATTTCTCTGACTCCTTCAGTTATTAAGTTGAATAAAAGAGCCTAAAAATGATTGTCGTTACTCTTTAAATTTATAAAATACGACATAAAGAATAAAAAAATATTTTTTGTTTCTTTTAAAAATTTGTAATATTTGTAACTTTTGTAATATTTCTCTATTGCTTGTGGGGCCCTCACAAATGTTTCACGCAACTCCGTTTGGAAAACGCTGCCCTAGTCTATCGTGTGTACCCAGTGGGACGTTATTATATAAAATCTAGCGTTAAAGTTACTTAAGCATGAAACCGTCACTAGACTTCTGAATATACCATGGAAAAATCAGAAAGAACAAGTTCATACGGAAAAAAAAAATAAATCGTTGTCATGTATGAATAAATAAGTAAATATTACGTCATCAAATTGTAAATTTGTACCCAGAAAAATAAAGCCACTGAAGAGGGATTCAAATCCTAAACATTGATTTAAAAAAATGTATATATAATTTTTTTTTAATAAAAAAAAAAAGACAACGATGAAGCCGCCATATTATGAAACCTTTTATTCGAAGAAGAGAAAGGCTATTGAAAGGTTGATTTGAATTTGGCCTAAAAGAGAAGGCAAAATAAAATTTTATAATTATAAAAATCCGCCACACACCCAAACGAACACACATCTATCTTTTTATTAAAAAAATATGCATAGATTTTAAAAAGCTTTCCTTTTTTAGATTATTTATTAATTTATTAATAAATAAATAAAAATTTTCAGAATATTTATATCATTAATTCACACATACACCAAGAGAGCACAATTATAAAATACCAACAAACACAAACACACAGACACATTCAATGATATTAACAAAACAATTTTTATTACTATTATAAACCGTATTATAATATTGTATTGTATTATTATTATAATCAACGAAGTGAGTGATATCAGCAGTCAATCAAACCCAGAAAAAAAGACAATTATTCAAACTGAATATATAAATAAATAAATGATTGATTTATTTATTATTAATTTATATTACGTTTGTAATCTTCTTTAGAAATTGAAAATGTTTTCTTTTTAGTGTCTAAAGGGCAAGAAGAAAGGACGCAATGGGCGGACAGCCATACTAAAAACAATCAAAAACTAATTTTTTCCAACGCAGAATTTTATTCTCATTTTCATATACGGAAGGCTGAAACGTCAGCTTGGGGGGCATTATGAAATACAAGAAATTTGGCTGCGAAGCCTTGAAACACCTGGTCGTGGATATTGTATTGTTATTATATAAACACAAATTTTTAGCTGTTTTCCCCGAATTTACAAAATTTACAAGTGAGAAATTGCTAAACCACCATGTGTAGACTATATTTTGGAAACGATCGCCATTTTTTTTTTTTGTAAAGATTTTCTCAATCATACGTAAGAAATCAAACCCCCCCCCCCTTCTTTAAAGCTGCTTAAATGGGATGTAACACCGGGTTATAAATATAAATGAATTTGTAGCTTTAAGAGACCAATCGGCAAAATTTTAATTACTATTCTATATGGCCCTAGATTCCTACCTAACACACTTGAAAATTTCGTAATTTTGTAAATTCTCAAAGGCCTCAATGAGAAATTGCAGTGTTCTTAATGATGGTGCTCAGTTTATATATTTTTTTGTTGACACCCGATTTCTTAATATAAATTAAGACAAAAAAAAGTGGGAAGAAACTCTTCGAATTCGCCAAGTCGATTGGCAACAGTATTATTACAGAACAATAATTAAAAAAAAAAATCAAAACATTCGTATTTCTAAAGAAGCTCTCTTATTAAGATAAATTTATTAAATTATTGTATAAAAATAAATTTTATACATATATGAATCAAATTTTATAATAAATAAGAAAAAAAAACAATCAAAATAAAAAAAATGTATCAATGCAAGTGATTGCTTGTAGAATTTCTGCTTGGAAGAATGATGAGATGAGAATGGTGATAACTTTAATATGTAATAAATAAATAAACGTATATTTTAGTCGTATTAAGACCTTCTTTTACAAAATTTATTTAATAATTGATTTTCAGAAAGGAAATGTCAAATAAAATTTTATTTTAGGGGGGAGGGGGGGGGAGAATGACCTCACTGGAGGTCCCATTTTACAGTCTATTTCAACCTTATCTGGATTTAAATCCCTTTCAGGAAGAGTCCTTTAAGGTGCTCGTTTCATTATTAGCCGATTCAGAAGCTGGTTACTCAAGGCGGCGAGAGATGGCGTTAGATCTGCCCATTGGGAAACAAGCGTTTTATTACATTTTATCCGAAAGTTTTCAGCTAATAATTAAGGACAATAAATTAATTATTTTTTATCAGTTTTATTCTTGCATAATGTCATATTACTTGCTATTTAATATAAATAGCGATACATGATACGCATCAATAGAAGAATCTTGGAATCAAGAAATTGGAGAGGATGTGTAAATGGAGGACTTCTTCCTTCCTTTAGAGAATACTAGCTGCGGTAGGGTTGCCTTCGGCAACCCTACCCCGCTAGACCCTGGCGGGCGGCGTCTCGGGATATGACTAAGAGTTGTCCAGATAAATGTATTTTAATTATTATGAAAAAGAGTTTTTATTTTTTATTTTAAATATTTGATTAATATATTTTTCAATTATTTACACCCTAAGGAAGCGTCATTTTAAATTTTATTAAAAACGAATGAAAAATAAATTTCAGGGGGGGAGGGGGGTGATTGAACTTTCTGAGGTCTAAAATACCATTTTTCAATTATTTACACCCTAAGAAAGCAACATTTTAAATTTTATTAAAATCGATTGAAAAATAAATTTTAGGGGGGTCAGGGGGGGTGATTGAACTTTCTGATGTCTAAAATACCATTTTTCAATTATTTACACCCTAAGAAAGCGTCATTTTAAATTTTATTAAAATCGATTGAAAAATAAATTTCAGGGGGGGGGTCAGGGGGTGATTGAACTTTCTGATGTCTAAAATACCATTTTTCAATTATTTACACCCTAAGAAAGCGTCATTTTAAATTTTATTAAAATCGAATAAAAAATAAATTTTAGGGGGGGGTCAGGGGGGTGATTGAACTTTCTGATGTCTAAAATACCATTTTTCAATTATTTACACCCTAAGAAAGCGTCATTTTAAATTTTATTAAAATCGAATGAAAAATAAATTTTAGGGGGGGTCAGGGGGGTGATTGAACTTTCTGATGTCTAAAATACCATTTTTCAATTATTTACACCCTAAGAAAGCGTCATTTTAAATTTTATTAAAATCGAATAAAAAATAAATTTTAGGGGGGGTCAGGGGGGTGATTGAACTTTCTGGGGTCTAAAATACCATTTTTCAATTATTTACACCCTAAGAAAGCAACATTTTAAATTTTATTAAAATCGAATGAAAAATAAAAAAAATAAAATTTTGGGGGGGGGGGCGCAGAGCGGAAAAATCTTTTCAAATGTCGAATTGTTAGGGGGAGGAAGAGTTTTTATTTTTCATTTTAAAGATTTGATAAATATATTTTTCATAAAGCGAGTTAGATCCTGTTTTCCAATGCTTTGCTATGGGGTAATTGATAACCCCCCAAAAAGGGGGGTTCCCTACCCCTAATTCGATATAATGATAGCCTAAAACCACCCCCGGAAAATTCCCTACCCATTAAAAAAAACTCCATGAAAATCGGTCCAGTAGTTTCGGAGTCTATGCGTTACAAACAGACAGACAGACAGACAGACAGACAGACAGACAGACAGACAGACAGACAGACAGAGATTGTCTTTTATATAATAGTATAGATGATATTCCAATTAAGGATGTTCAAATGAACGTAATTATAATATAAAATAGATCCATATTCTGGAATTAGAAATCAGAGTACCTAATCAGTAGAGAAAAGAAGTGCAAATTAAATTAGAATTTTGAAAAGGTTGAATAAAATATTAAATAATTTTTGTTTTCTATCAAGCCGAAGAGATCTTGTCTCTTTAGCAACTGTAGAGGTCAGGGGCCCGCTTCCCGTTGGCGATGCAAATTTTTTTGGCTAGCAAATAGCAACCTTTAGAAAAAAAGGGATTTGCACCTCCATTTTGTTTTCACTAAAATTTCTCCAGACCACTCAAAAATTTTATTTGTAAATGAAAAATAAATTTCTTTTTAAAAGAAGGTCTCACTACGACTAAAAATAACAAAACCTAAGTAAATAAATAAATAAATAAATACAATAGATTATGTACATGTGCCAAAAATGAAGACCAGGAAAATTGTCTCTATATAAATATGTACTAAATTACATATTTATATGCAGAAAAATAAAATAAAAAGGGTATCGTAAATATTGTACTTGTAACGTACGGACCAATGAATCAAATGATTTATAAAAAATAAAAAAAAATATATAAAAAAATAAACAAGACAAGTTTTATCTCTATAAAAAATAATCCGCAAATGAAACGGGGGTAGATAAATAAAAAATAAATAATTTTCTGTTAAGTTATATTATTTTGGAATGTAAAAATAGAAAAATGTAATATTTTTTGTTCCTGAAAAGGATCAAAAGTGTAAAACACTTGGGCTCAATCTTTTGACACCATCTTGGATCTGACCGAATAAATAAATAAATCTGCCAAGATAGAAAGTATTTTTTTATTTGATTTTTTACAAAAATAAATAAATAAAAATAAAAAGAAAAGAAAAAAAGGAATATTTTTATACTCATTTGTCAAAATGAATAAAAAAAAGTCAATTGAAAAAAATAAGAAATAAAAAAGAAGTCCAATTTATAAATTTTAGAATTTAAGTAAAGATTTATTAATTTGAAAAATCGACATTTGGATGATTCTTTAAGCCACGTTCATTCTTCAATACTAATTTAGGGACATTTTAGGAATGCAAGAGAGATATTTTTGAAAAGTTTTTTTTTTTTTTAAACACACACACAGTCTTTTCGGCAATATAAGACTTAAACGATGACCGTTATTTATGAATATATATATTTGGGGTCCAGGCATTCTTATTTAAGCCATTTGGTATTCAAATGGTGCAAATTTGAACCAGAGTCGAGTGCTCTGGGTCATAACCCGCAGATTATCTGCTTAAGGATAAAAGTTATAAATAAATGGATTTATTCGTTTGAAAGGTGCTTGCCTTGAAACTTAAAAAAAGTCCTTTGATAAAAGAATATCAATTTTTCGAAGTTGAGATTTCAATGCACGAAATAATTTCGGCATTTATTTCGCGAACACTAAAGGGGGAAAAGTATCTGGTGATGGAACACCAAATAGTGACTCTTTCCACCCCAGGCGTAGGGCTGGACGGTAATGGATTTTCATTACCGACCTCGATAATGAAAAAAAAACCGGTTTTTCTCGAAAGTCGGTAAAAATTTTTTACCGCCCGCGGAACCAAAGTTTGCCGCCGCGGAACATTTTTTTTTTTTTTGCGGAACCAAAATTTTTCCCAGGCCGAAAAAATATTTTAAGAGAGCCAATTTTTTGCCGAAACATTTTTTTTCCCCCGCGGAACCAAAATTTTTCCCCGGCCGGAAAAATATTTTACCTTTTTTTTAGAGAGCCAATTTTTGACGAAACATTTTTTTCCCCCGCGAAATGCCAATTTTTTGCCGGAACATTTTTTTTTTCAGCCAATTTTTGCCGAAACATTTTTTCCCCGCGGAATGCCAATTTTTTGCCGAAACATTTTTTTTCCCCGCGGAACCAAATTTTTCCCCTGCCGGAAAAATATTTTACCTTTTTTTAGAGACCCAATTTTTTGCCGAAACATTTTTTTTTCCTCGCGGAACCAAAATTTTTTTACCGCCCGAAAAAATAGGTTTTTACCGACTTTCGAAAAAAAAAAAACCGGTTTTTATCGAATTAGAGGTTCGTTACCGCGTTTTCGGTAAAAAATTTTTACCGGTTTTTACCGGTAAACCGGTTTACCGTCCAGCCCTACCCAGGCGCTTCAAGCCCTTGGGCGTCCTTCGGCCCCGACATTGGGGCATTAAAAGAACCAAGAAACAGCGGTGGCACGGCTAGATTGGTTAAAAAAATTGAGAGATATGAATGCAAATTAAAGGCGTTGAGCTTCGCTAAAATTTCTTCATTCGTAATATTATAAGTCAAAATATGACGTTTAATCTTTGCAAGAATTCAAGAAACAAAAAATAATTACCGGTATTGATTTAGAGAATTTCTTATTAATTTTATTATTTTACCCATGAGGCACCTCCTGGATAGTGCCTGGACCCCCACATATACATCGTATTTAAATAATGAGTATCGTATAGTCTATATGGCCTAAGATGCCGAAAAGACTAAAGAAAATAGCATAAGAGGACAAAGGCAAAGAAATGTTTTCTTTCCGCAAACATGTTTAGTTTGTAACATTAATTAACCTAAAAAAACAATTTAGGAGTCTCTCAAATTACATATCATAGAAAAAGGAAAAAGACTGGCAACAGCAACAATAACAGTGGATCTATAGATTATTATTATTTTTTTTATTAAATACGATTATTGTTTTTGAATCACGTTCTATAATTTATTTATATTATCAAACAGCATTAAAAAACATAACGAAATGATAATTTATAATTTCATCGATTATGATTTATTTATAATTAATGGAGAGAGTGAGTGTAGATAAATGAAATGAAAATACGATCACAAATTTACATTTTTCTATCGAATAATTTTCCTTTGGCCTACTAGCCACACCGCCCGCCTTCGGCAGATTTCGCTCCCCTGGACCGTGTAAATAATAATTATTAAAATTAAAATAAAAAAAAATATATATGAAAATTTGGCTGCACACGTCTTGAATTCCATTTCCATTTTTGTTTTTTATTTTTAGGAATTAACAAGTACCATATGTGAGAAAACGTTGCGTAATACTTGTACGCTCCCTTAAATATTTATTAAAAATATATAAATACTGTACAACGTTTCGACTGCTTTTGCAGCACCATCTGTTGGCATTTCTGTGGAGTTAGATTCAAATTTTCCCGCTATTTTCACTCATTTCCATGAAGTTAGTCACAATTATCAAAGCAAGTGTTTACATAAAAAGTTGTACAGTATTTATATATTTTTAATAAATATTTAATACAAAAATGTGGTCTATGATTAAAAATTCTCCTAATAATAATATTTCAAACCACAAAAGCAATTTAATAGATCAATTTTTATTTGGAAAGCATAATTTTCACATCACTTTCTATGAGAAGATAAAATGAGACCTAACGACATTTTTTTTACTTTTTTGTCTTTTCGGCATCTTAGGGCATGTATTTTTAACGATACAATGCCTGGGATTCAAACCCTCTCTCCTTTGCTTCCAGACTATCATTATTGACATATGTCAACAACTCTAGCCTCCAAGCCAGGGGAGGGGGACCTACCGACATTACCTTTAAAGAATCATCAAACTAAATGTTGATTTTTCCGCCGCCAATTTAAAAAAAAAAAAAAAAAAAAAATGTTTATAATTTAATTTTACTTTGTTATTTGCCCCCTAAAATTATATACGATAAAAAAGCGGAATTAATAGAAAATACATACTAGAGATGAAACTTTTTAGAAATACCAATTGTAAAAAAAAAGAGAAAAAAAAAACTGCTAGTTTTTAAGTTTTATTTTTATTTCATCTTCTTTCAAAACTTTTCAGAGAAGCATATCAAAAAAAAAAAAAAAAAAGAAAATCTTGGAAAGAAGATGAATTTCAAATATTTCTGTCCTCAAATTATGTATTAAAAAAAAAAAAAAAAAAAAAAAAAAATTAAAAAAATAATGATAATAATTTCGACATTGCAATCAATCAATCAATGAGAGCAAACGAGACACGGACAAAATAAGAGAGTTACAAAATAATGGAAAAAAATCTTCCGTTTCTGCTCCAAACACACACACACCCACACCCACAGACACACAGACGCATACACAAAGAAGAGAGAGAGAGAGATATTGCTTAGTATTTTAGAGTTTAGGATAGAGAAACGCTTCTTAGATTATTATCTTCTATAGAGGATTTGGATACGAGTCAATTAATTTATTCTAGAATTTTTTTTTTTCTATTCAATTTTTTAGAGGTTCAAATTATATATCACAACAATTTGAGGATTCGGAAATCAATATTTTTATTTTGGAGTGTGAAACCCAGTAACTATCCTAAGAGTTTAACTCGATCCCTTTTTCAAAAATTCAGTTTAATTATTGAATTTTAATCATGGTATAGAAATTCGTTCCTGCAAGGTAGGCAGCCCAAATGACCAATTTGCAAGCAAAAATGAACGAATTTCTACCAAATTTTTAAATCAAAGAGTTTAGATATTATTTTAATTTAATCGGCTCTTCTACTCGAAAGAAAACTAAAAATATTATGAGGCAATCGTGAGTTGAATAAACATATTCATATTTTCATAAAACTGATATATAATATGAACCTGAATTTTTTTATTCACCTTCTCATACATATTCGCATTCACACAAACACACACAAGAGCCGAGAAATTTTTATTTTATTTTGAATATTCAGAAACTAATAATGAACTTTTTAGTTGCATAAAATAATTTTATTTATCAAAATATTCACCACTGGACAACATTTTCTCAATGAGAGATCATTTTTATAAAATTGAGTATTTTTTTTCTCAAAACACCTACGTTTTTAAATCAAATTTTTTTAAGAGGCAATATATTTGTCTAAAAATAAAAAATGGAGATAAATTCTGCACTGTATTGTCGCCTTTTTTAATTTTTAGACAAATATAAGCCTCGTAAAAAAATTTGATTAAAAACTAGGAACCGACCGAATATTCGGTTTCGGCCAGTTTCGGCCAAAAACTAACCGAAACCTGAGTTTGAAAAAATGGGATGAGACTTGCACGCGAAAAAAAAGCTCACATGATTTCCACGTGGAAAAATTTTCCACCCTGAGGAAAAGGGGAGAAAAAATTTTGCTTTCCCAAAAAAAAAAGGCAAAATGATTTCCTCGGGAGGATAAAAAAAATTTCGTTTTGCTAAGGAAAGAAAGAAAAAAAAAAAGTAGAATGGTATGAATTTTGTATAGAAAATACAAGTTTCGATTTCGGTTTCGGCCAAAACTAAGATTGAGGCCGGAATTTGGTTTCGGTTGATCTTGTTTCTGTCGGACCCTATTAAAAACATAGGGGTCTTGAAAAAAAATATTCAATTTTACAAAAATATAATTTACAAATGATCTTCTTGTTGAGAAAAGATTTCGAATTTTAGCGAGATTTTTGAAAAATAAAATTATTTAATCTAAAAAAAAGCTTTTTTTCTTTCTAACTTTCAAAAACTGTCAGATCTTTTAAAAGAACTATAAAATTTTAGTAAAGAAGAATATTTAGGAATAAGCAAGGCTTCATGCAAATTGTGATTCCTATCTGCCACGAAATAAATTGAAATTTGAAAATTATTTACTCCTATAGGCATATTCAGCGAGGAGAGGCACAAGAGACGAATAATTAACTGAGTCAGAATATTAGTATAAACAGTAAACGTGACTCTTTTTTTGGTCATTTGCTCCGTTTATGGTTCAGTGCCAATGAATGTTTTTAGAGACTTTTCTCGTATCAGATAAAAATAGTTGTGTGAAATGAATCAGGAAGCAGGACTATGAACCACTTTTAAAAGAATAGGACAAGGCTAAGTAACTTAACCCAAGGTCAGCTACTTGACCATGAATGAACAAACGAACCTTAATAATTCTCTGGCGGGCAACAGGGTGCCTCAGCAATATTTGTCTGCTGATGTTTCCTTCACACCCAACTATTTTTAACTTTATATGAGAAAGACACTTTTTAAAACATGAATTGGCACTGATGATGGATGGCATCCGTTATGGTGACCGAAACGTTTACTGTAATAAATAAATAAATAAAAGTGAACTGTTTTTATTTCTCCAGACTCCAATGTTATTATTAATATAGTCTAATTTAAAAAAAATTTCTCACACAATTTGCTATTAAAAAAAATTATAACACGAAAAAATTCCAAATTTTCATTCTTATGAAAATCGCAGAGATTTACAATGAAAATAAATGAGCAGAAATAGATCTTTTTGAAATTTCATTACGTCATTTAGCCAGACTACTGATAAAGGAATGTTCTTCTTTGATTAAAACTTATTTATAGTTCTAAAATAATTTTTGCTTTAAAATTAAATTTATTTTTTACTTTCTCTTACCTATATAGAGGGAAAGTATTGGCTTTTTTTATTATTCTTTTTATATTCACGACTGTTTGCTTTTAAAACTTAAACAAATATTTCCTTTAATTTTCATTTTCATCAACTCTTTAAAATAAAAAATCTAAAAACGTTATTTTTTTAAAATACTTCTATGTTAACATTTAAAAAAAAATCGAAGCATTATAATAATAAAAATTTTTTTTTTTTTAGAAAAGTTGAATAAACAAAACAATTGAATTATTATATATTAAAAAAAAAAATTAAATACTATAATCTATGTCAAAAAAATACGCCTAAAAAAAAAATAATAATAAAATAAATAAATAAATAAATAATTTTAAATCTTTAATATTATAAAAATTTCAATTTAATTTAATTTAAAATAGATTTATTTTTCTTCTTCCTTCATTTAGCAAACCTCAAAGTAGAAATGAATCAGCACTTGAGAGGTAAACTCTTGAGATGCATTTACACCCCCAACGCTCGGCTCGTTCCATCCCCTCCACCCCCACTCACAAAGTATTACAAACTATAAGAAGAGGAGAAGAATGCTCCTTTTAGTGAGAAAACAAAGAAGAAATGATAGTGGAGGGGGTAAAAACAAGCAAGCGTTGTGTATAAATGCACCTTTATGTAAATAAATTCCCAATATGGATGGCTAGCTGAATAATATTTCTGTTGGATGTTTCAATTTCGATTTTAGAAATATTTAACGTAAAGCTCAAGTCTCATTTTCTGCGAGTTGATAAAATACACTTCTCGTTTTCGCTGAGATTAATTTAATAATTAAATGGGACTATTTTGAGAATTAAAAGAGATGTTTTCGTGCGAATAAATTGAAACTCTCAAGACGGAACAAATTTACTAATTAAAATACTAAACCCTAAAGAACTGAATGCATTCATTGGTCAGAAATGTGTTGAGTTCCGGATGACGTCATTGCGCTAAAAAAAATTCAAATTTGCTCTGCGTAGCGTCATTATTTCAAATACATGGACGGCATTGGAGGTGAGGGGATTAAAAAAATTTTAATAAATAAAAAACAACAAAATTCATGGGTTAACAAAATTTTTTAAAGTGAAACTTTATTTTGATCGACACAAATTTTTTCGTTTCTCTATCAGCATGTCGCGTTACAAGCCGTGACGCCAAAGGCCGTGACGCTACAAGTTATGACGTCACAAGCCATGACGACAAAAATAGGAAAGTTGAAATTTAATATATATGACGAATTATAAAAAAGTAATTGTGAGATTTAATTTTTCAATTTTTAAATTGATAAAATATAATTTTTAAAATAATTTAAAATGATTCAAGCCCTCGGGGTTTGGCGTAGAGGTTAGCGTGCTAACCTCGTATACCAAAAGTCGCGGGTTCGGACCCCAGGCAGTCCGATGATTTTATTTAAGCCATTTGGATACCAAATGGCTTAAATAAGAATGCCTCGACCCCAAATAAATATATATTATTAAATAACGGTTATCGTAAAAGTCTTAAATGGCCTAAGTTGCCGAAAAGACTGTGTGAATGTGAGAGTGAATGAGAAAAAAAGTGTGAGTGTTAAAAAAAAAAAAAAAAAATGATTCAATTGCTAAATAAATATTGTTCTCAGTTTTTAACATGCGTCTATTGATTTCCCATTATCATTACCATTTTCCAATTATTAAATTAAGATTAAAAACGCGATTTTAATACGCCTTAATTGAATAATTTTCTGAAAATTTTCAGTTAACCGCCTACGATCCGAAAAAAAAGTTTCACTTGCATCGTGGTTTCATAAAACCACACAATGTTTTTCTCTGTTTTTTAAAATAAACTTACTTTTTTGTCAAAAAAATATCTAAATCATTGTTTTATAGCCCAAGTCCGTCTGCGGTCCTGCTAGTATCTTATGGAAGAAACAATTTTGATGATCTCGATGTAATAGAATAAAATAGAAATGTCGCTTGTGTTCGAATTGCATAATTGCACGTCGAATTTGGAAGAGCATTTATAAAAAAAAAAATACTTGAAAATTTAGTATGAATTATTATTGATCATAGAATAATAATCGTAATTTTTTAAATGTCTATATACTAAATAGAGACTAAATATTATGTTGGGTTCAATATGAATACCAATGAGTTTAAAGTGAATGCAAAAAGCATAATAATTTTCGACTCTGATTGTCAGGCCAAATTCCAATTTAGAGATTAGATTCAGAGTTCGATTCTACACCTAGTTCTATCTCTGAAGTGCTGATAAAAATACAGAGCTAGAAAAAGTAAATAATTTTTTAATTTCTGCATGAAAAACTTTTTTAGAAAAGAGAGAGGTTTGTATATAGAGTAGGCAGCGGCAGAGGCTTCGTTTCTTTTAAGGAATTATAAGGTAAGTATATTTTATAGTATTTTAGCCGAATTTAGAGGAAAATTGCGGCTTTAATTTAATAAACCTCTCTATGACGACGATTGTTATAAAATATGAACTGGTTAGAGGACATTATTTAATATGGTCACCAAAAAAATCTGGTGTGACTGGCGCACAGCACACAACTTTCTCTTACCTTCGGTAATCGAAAGTTGTGTTCTGTGCTGTCACCCAGATTTTTGTGTCGACATATATTAAGTTCCCGCCAATATATTGGAATTTAAGATGTCAAATTCATAAACATGGGAAAATATTTATATGTTGTTACCATGGCAACCATTTCTCCTATCTTTCCTATGAAGCACAAGAGTAAAGTGTGCTTCAAACAATTTTGAGGGCAAAACGAGAATATACATTTGAAAGAACATCTAAAAAATAATTGATTTTTGAATTTTAATCAAAATCGTTAGAGCGAATTTTGAGAAAATCGAAAAAAACTGAAAAAGTACATCAGTAAAGTACTAGTACTCTTTGGCCAATTTTGATTAAAAGCTTATTTTTCCGGTCCCGGGGGGTGTTTAACTTAAATATAAAATTTCAGCCTCATAGCTCAATTCCTTGATGCTTAAAATTGAACCACACCCCCCCCACCACACACACACACACACACACACACACACACACACACACACACACACACACACACACACACACACACACACACACACACACACACACACACACACACACACACACACACACACACACACACACACACACACACACACACACACACACACACACACACACACACACAGACAGACCATGTCGCGAAAACCACTTTTTTGGATTCAGGGGACCTCAAAACGTGAAGATCCATCAAAATCTCGACATCGAATTTTTGACATGAATCCAATACTTTCTCTCTATATATATACATAGGTAAGAGAAAGTAAAAATGTAAAATATTTAATACAGGGCATGCTGGGAAAATCGTTCACCCTAAATTCCTTTTAAGGCTTATTTGGAACTAAGAATTGGAAAAGTTTTATCCGTTTTTGAATGAAGAAAATCTCCAGACTTTTTGTGTCGACATGTATTTAGTTTTCAACAGTACGGTTCATTCGATTTTCAAGTTGTAAAATTTATTATTTTTTACCCTCCTTCAGAGGGTTTCAATGACAAAATGAGATTATACATTTTAAAGAGCATCTAAAAAATAATTGATTTATGAATTTAAAAAAAAATCGTTGCAGCGAATTTTGAGAAAATAAAAAAAAAAAAAAAACTGAAAAAGTACATCAGTAAAGTACTAGTACTCTTTGGGGAGCGTAAAAGTATTACGTAACTCAATTTTTGAAGATTTTTGACCCCCCCCCCCCCCCCCCCATGTAACGCGCCGTAACATTTTTCTGGACCTCCCCGCCCCCTAGACGTTACGTAACGCTTAAGTGGGCATTTTTATCTAAAAGTCACCATTATGTTGCGCAAAGTATCGAAAAGTCGCTAAAAACCAGTTATATAACGCGTTGTTCAACCCCCTCCCCTTGTACCGCATACGTTTTACGAGACCCCCCCTCCCCCAAATTGCGTTACGTAATACTTGTACGCTCCCTTGGTCGATTTTGATTAAAAGCTTATTTTCACGGTCCAGGAGGGTACAAAACTTAAATATAAAATTTCAAACTCCTAGCTCAATTCCTTCATGCTTAAAATTGAACACAGACACACACACACAGAGAGAGACCATGTAGCAAAAACCACTTTTTTGAATTCAGGGGACCTCAAAACGTGTATTTCCGTCAAAATCTCGACATCGAATTTTTCACATAAATCCAATACTTTCTCTCTCTATATATTAACATATATAGAGGTAAGAGAAAGTAAAAAGCCACTAGTGTGCTCCTTTCGAATTTAAACATAGCAAAATTTTGTCAAATTTTATCTCTTTTCTCTCAGTATCATTTTGAACTATAAAATAATGATAAAAAGTCTTAAAAAATACTTTTTATATTTGTTATCTTTCCGATAACGTTATTTTTATAAATTTATCAATTTTACTCTTGGAAAAAAGAGTCAGCATCATTTTTCTTATTTTCTTAAAAAAAAAAACAAGAATTTAAAAAAAGTTTTTTTAGGGGGATGAAATAAAAATAAACTTTCTGAAACATTCTCTTGAAATTGGAAAATTGTTTGTCAAAGTTTTTATACACATTTTTTTTTTTTTAATCTATGAAGAAAAGAATATCATCACACATTCCAGAGATAAAAGAAAAAGAGAGAAGCTCTTTTTCATTTCTTTTGGGCCAAAACAGACCCCCCCCCCCCCCGCGAAAGAAAACGAGAGTGAGAGAGAAAAATCTCCTTCCGAATGGATGATCTTAAAGAATCTTTCGTTTTTTTTATCGTTCACCAAATAAACTCTATAAAAGATGTACAGAACTTCATTAAGTTTAGTTCTTAGATTTTAATAAATAAACGAGGTGTTTCAGGCCTGAAACAGAAAATTATTAAAATTTCAATCGGAGACATTAATTTTATATTATTAAAAGAAATACTTTTCAGTTCCTTTAATTTCGACAAGCTCTTTTCTACTTCACACGAACTTATGAAATTTTTGTTCCCAGCTTTTAAAAAAATAACTTATTTTTTGATAATTAAAATCTAAACACATTTACAATGCAACAAGAAATATCCTAAATTAGTAATAACTAAAGACCGGACAAAAATATAGATATGGAAAAAAGTGCTTAAAAAAGCATAAAAATCTTGAATAAAAAGTTGTTCAATAAGCATAAAATTAAAAAAAAGCATCTCATAGGCAACCTATACTCATAACAATGGCGGATACAAAGGGGGGGGGGGGGGGGGCGGGCAAAGGATGTAATTAATTTTAATATAAAATGTTAAAAATTAATATTTAAAAATTTTATTTGTATATACAACAAAAAAACATTTTAAAATTACAATTTTCTTCGAATAATAGAATATGTAGGTCTATTGTAATTTTACATACATTGTTTAGAAATTTTCGTTAAAATATTGTATTTTCGAGAGCAGTTTGGAAATTCTAAAATTACCACACAACTGCACTTCAATTTTAAAACGGCTTTCGAAAATTACTATACATTTGTAAATGGTTTTTGCAAAAACTTGCTAAATTTAGTATGTTTTTGTTTATGTAATTTGCTTCCTATACAATTGTAAAATCAACAAAAAAATGTTTACAGTATACAGTGAGGGACAATATTAAGTCCCACCCATGCGTTTTCTACTTGTAATTATTTCATTGTTTCTAGAAAAATATTATATATTTTTTAATGGAAACTTTCATGGTTCAAACCTAGAAAATTTCCAATAAAGATTTTCATTTTCTTTTAAAAAAACAATGAAATAATCACAAGTAGAAAACGCATGGGTGGGACTTAATATTGTCCCTCACTGTACATGTTACTTCTACAGAAACAACATTTTATTATGGACAAAAAAAATCACCACAGATAGATATCAGGTTACTTTAAAATACATTAAATTTACTTTACTTTCAGTTGGTAGCCAAAGCTAAAAATAATCAAGAGAGAGATAATTCCTACTGGAATTAATCCAAATATTAAGACGACGAGAGAAGACAAAGACGTGGTCCATCATCAAGTGTCAACAACCAACTTGATATAATCGTCAAAGGGTTGAGCCTAATGTTAATATTATCATTATCTCTCTTAGAGCCTCTCTGCTAATGCCTAGGAGGGCTTAAGGGCTCTCTAATCCTTATTTAATGCAAGAAAAAATTTGGTGGCCAGCCAGCTGCTTAGCGAGTTTAGTTTTAGACAACAAACTATAAATATTCAATAATAGCACAGGAGAGGACATGATTTGCATAAGAGCGACACGACACGCTAGATAGAGAAAAATCTGGTGTGGCTGGTCGCACAGCACACTACTTTCTCTTACCTTTGGTAATCGAAAGTTGTGTTCTGTGCTTGTCCCACCAGAAAAAATCTTTCCAAAATTAACGAAAAATGTCGTTTTCTTCGTTGATTATTTCAAAAACTATTCAGTTTTCGGAGAAATGTCAAAGAATAAAAACTTTTTAGAATTGAGTATTGTATCATAATATAACAAAAAAATTGAAAATTATGAAATTTCTGAAAAAACTTATTAGGTAAAGTACTACTTCCAAGTGACGTATTTACTCCAAAAGTTGATAGAAGTCTACAATTTTAGTGTAAGGAGCATATAACAAATTTCATCCATCAAGCTGCTTTGGTTTTTAAGCAATCGTGTTCACACACACACCCAAACGTAATTCCAAAAGAATATACGAGAAAGTCTCGGTGAAGTCATTCCCCATATTTTAGACTAATAAAGAGAATGAGATAAAAAAAAAGAAAAGTTTCTTATCATAATAAAAAATTGTTTGCTCTATTTTAGATTCACGCCCTTTTGTAGGTTCACGATGCCTCAAAACGTGTATTTTCATCAAAATCAAGACATCGAATTTGTTAATATGAATCAAATATTAACAGACTCCAAGAAGAGGGAAAGAGAGAGAGAGAGTCTCTCTTTAAACGTTTAAAGGTTCATCATTCATTTTTAATAATTAACTCTTTGAAATTGTCAAATATTTATATATCAGTTTATATATAATTTAAAAATGAATTAGAATTGTAAAAATTAAAAGAGTTACTTACCAAATGTAGGATGTCTGGATTAAAGCCACGAGCGCAGGGACGGCGTGTTGGCTGTCTCGGCTTCCTCTGCCTTACTGACTGACGAACGAATAGCCGAATTATATCCAGGTCTGCAGCCGCTTTCAACCTGTGGCAACAAGTTTCAGAGCTTGTAGAAAAGTATATCTATATATATTCGTATGTGTGAGGAGATATGCATGTGTGTGAGAGCATAATAATTATATCATTTCCCAACTGAAGCAAAGTAATATTTTAAAATATTCACTTTTTCATTAATTAGAAGTGTGTTTGTGTGTGTGTGTGTGTGTGTGCTTGGAAGTATGGGGGAGGGGGAGGACGCATTTAACTCTAGGTTTATAATATTTGAATGGCCTGAGAAGCCTTCCCCCTCCCTCTCTGTTTTATTGAATACTTTCATAATTAATTGCACTGCTAAATGCTCTCTCCATTTATGTTAATCCTCAATATTATTAATTTTCCAGGCTTTACTGAAAAAATTTCGTTTTATTTACCTACAGAAAAATTTCCAATTATAGGGAAAATTATACATTCTTCTATGCTTAAGAACAGCGTTTACCTAACTGGGAGGCGCGGACTAGTCTAAGGGGAGGCGCGAATATTAGCCTTAGTGAGCATTTTTCCAAATGATTGCTTAAGTTTAATAAATTAAATAATAAATAAGTGAAAAAACAACTATAAAATACAGCTAATAATATCCAGAACTATAAAATATTCTTATTCTTTTTTGTTTTGTTTGCCTTAGTTTGTATTAATAAATATTTTTTCAATAAACATTTTTGTGTTTGTATTATGTGTTTGTAAATTTTTTTGGCTCAGGGATCAAAATCTAAAAGTCGATTTTTTTTTAAGATTACAATACTTTCTCTTTATATACTATACGAGAAAGTAAAAAAGAAAATCACAGATTAAGGATAAATCTGTATGTATTGAAGGAAAATAAATAAATAAAAATTATATTGCTTAATAGATTATTTAATACAATGATTTAATCACATTGTCCTGAAACCCTTTGCCGAAAATAAGAGAGCTGTGCGACCGGTCACACCAGATTTTATAAGAGAAAGATTTTAGTTTGTTTTTTTATAAATTTTTTCAAATAAAAATATTTTGAATTTGTTCTTTCTGGTCCATATCTTGTCCTTGAAGCATAAGAAAATCTTTATTGATTTATTTTAAACTTGAAAGAGAAACAGTAGTTACAGCGATAGAGGTAAATTTTTATAAATAATATTTTATTATATTCCAATAATTTATCCTTTATATTAATAGAAGATAGATAAGAAAAAAGCAATGGGCCCAGCAAGAAAAATTCATTTTTAGGGGGGTCAATTCGTCAGAAAGAATGAAGAAGGTGGTTTGGATAGTACATGTAAGTCATACATAGAGTCTAAATTATTTTTTTAAATAAAATTAAAAATTTGAATGCCAAAATTCCTTATTATAATGTAGTCGTGACCTATCATAGTTTTAATTGGATTAAGTTAATAATTTAATTACCAAAAATATATAAATGAATGACTTTCGACTTGAGAGTTTTTCACGTAATATAGAACTGGCAACATTGCATTCATCCACTATCTATTTTAAATCTTAACGCCTTAATATTTTATTTTATTTAATATTATTAGAAGTAATGAAATCAGAAACAAAGCAATGGGCGATTTGCGAGAAAAAATATTTAAAATGAAAAAAAAATGTACTATAGAGATAAACACTTATGTTATGGACTTAGGTGGTCTGACTCTCGAGAATTCATTATTTTAAATATTAGCCTGTCATTTTGGAGAATTTTGACTTTCTTGTTAAAATATCTAAAAGCGTCGGCAGAAAATTTTGATTTTATTTTTCAATTCGTCAGAAGTGAATTAATAAAATGGGGTCAGTCGGGGTCCAACATAATATGGTATCTTCTTAAGAGGATATTAAAATTAAATAGAAAAATCCGAACAACCTTAAAATAAAAATAAAAATATTTTATATAATGAATAAAATTAAGAGTTTGCAAAAGTGGATTGCAATTCATTGTACAGGTATTCAATATTTCATTAAACGGGACATACAATATTTAAAAGTTGTCAAAATTATTAATTCTAAAGCTAGGTTATTTTTTTTTTTATTCCATTATCCCTTTAGTCCAGGTTATTTAAAAAATTGATGAAAAAATTCAATTTTTGAATACAGTAAAGACTCGTATATCCGACCTTCGATATATCCTTGAATCACTTTTAAAATTAATTTTTTTTTTTTTATTTGTATGAAAGAAGATTTATTTGACGCCTTCCTATTATCCGACATGTTCGCATTTCCGACATCGTATATATCGGATAAACGAGATTGCACTTATATGAATAGGGATTTGTTACTAATTTAAGAATATCTATTATTGAAGCTGTCCTGTTCAATTGATTGTATTTCAATATTTTCATTATTAATTGAAAAGGAATAAATATTTGATTAATAAACAGGCTTACTTGATTGTGATGATTTCGACGGAGAGAGAGTTTGGCGCTTAGATGATCGTCCTTAGGCGTCGCTGCATTGTCTGAGGGCTGCACGCTCAGGCGGCGACCGTCGCCGCTCCGCTTTGGTCAGAGTGGGGGAAGCCGACGAGCGCGCCGCCACACGCAGAACCACGCAACAATCCTCTGTCAACAATAAGAGAAAAGAATATAAAGAGAGATTTTCTTTGTCAACCCTTTGACTTGTTATTTCATTTATAATAATAATATTTACAAAAATCTCCAAATATAATAATAATAATAATAATTTGTATATTTTTTACTTTCTCTTACCCTATATGAGAGAGAGAGAGTTATTCCCTTAGAGCCCTTAAATACTTCTCTATTAGTATTTGATAAATAAACAGAGAGATATTTTCATTTGGCAACGCTCTCTATAAATAAATTAAAAGAGGATTTCCATTTAAGAATTGAATTGAATATCTGATTAAAACACGATTTCTCTCCCTCTGTGTTTTGTTGATTTTCATAAAAATCCTCTCCTCTGTTGTTTAATTAAGCTACTATTATTATCATTTAATTTCTTTGCTGTTTAGGAAGACACCCTCATAATTGAAAGGGCTAGAGGGCCAGTACCTAACTACCTAGGCAGGGGTGTGTGTATTTATTTAAGCAAAATATAACAGGCAGTTGGGAGAACAAAGAACAGCCAGCGTCGCTTTTGTGTGGCTTTCCGACGCCACAATGGCGGCTGTGGCTTTCGACATATTTACTTATGTCTCTCGTTTAAGTGTTTATTAGACGAATAAATTGCAAGGGCGAAGGCTTTATTAAAATTAAACGCTCTCTTTATTTTTTGACGGGTTAAGAAAATTGATTCATTTGGGATTTAATGGAAAATATATTTGGAAAAAAAAATTATTAAGGTTGTTCGGATAGTACCCCGTAAGTCATAATAGAATCTAAATTATTTTTTTAATAAAATTAAAAATTTGAATGCATAAATTCATTATTATAATTTAGTCTTGACCTATCATAGTTTATAACTGGATTAAGTTAATAATTTAATTACTAAAAATAATAATTGAATGACTTTTGACTCAAGTATTTCTTTACATAATATAGATCTGGCAACATTTGCATTTAACAGCTTTTGTATTGATCTTGTATAGTGTTCAATTGTACTTTGTTTATAATATTAGAATGAGTAATGGGCGATTTGCGAGAAAAAATTTCGTGAATTGGAAAAAAAGGAAGTGACTTCGTGAAACCCGATTTATTTTATATGACTGACTCTCGTGACTTACTTATTTTTAAATATGGTGGACTGACATTTTTGTGAATTTTTTGTCTTTCTTATTAAAATATTTTAAAAAGCCTTGGTCAAAAAATTTTGATTTTATTTTTAACGTATTCTCCGGAAGTTAATTGATAAAAATAGAAGTTTTTTTTTTTTTTTTTTTAATCTATATCAGGAGTCGCTACATAATTCGATATGTGTGCGTTTCGTCTACATTCCCTATAGGCAGGGCCGCAGACAGGGAGGGGGGGGCAGGGGGGGCTATATCTTCGGGGCCCGGGCCCTTTGCGTTTCAACCTTAAAATTCAATTTATATATTTTTAATAAATATTTAATACAAAAATGTGGTCTAAAATTAAAAATTCTCCTAACAATAATATTTCAAACCACAAAAGCTTTAATAAACACATTCTTGATAAGCCCAAGCCCTTTAAGCTTAAATCTTAAAATTTCAATAAAAAAAAAATCATTTTTTTTTTAAATTTTTTCCTGAGGGGCCCGGGCCCTTTAAGCTCAAAGCAAGTTTGATATTTTTCCCGTGTCAGGATAGCTAAAAACGCCGATTTCAGTGTCTAATTTTAAAAAAATTGTCCATACCCTCAGACCCCGGAAGTCCTCTGTCAAGGTCTGGCCTCAATAACTTATGGTAACCCTATATTTAGGAAATTTTGAAAAATTTTTAAATAACTTTTTTATTTAAATAAATATTGTAAGCTATGTATAACCGTTTAAAAAATTGTGTCAAAAACTGTGTAAAAAATTGTTGTCACAATAATAGCCTTTTACATATTACTAAAAAAAAACTAAGGGTGGGCGGGAGGGGGGCCCGTCAAGTCTGTCTGCGGCCCTGCCTACAGGCTATTCGTTAAATTTCAATTTTTTAATAATTAATTACACGATAACCCTACGGCAGATCAGCTTCAAAAAATTATTTTATACGTACGTGATAGTGATTAATAACTTATTAAAAAATTAGCTTTTAATCTTTCTAAGTGACTTCATGTCCGAACAATCTTAAATTTAATATTCAGTTTTAATTTTTATTCAATTCTTCTCTTTCTAAAATACATTAGATCTTTCTTCTCTCTCTCTCTTACTCTTTAGGAGCTTACGGTCTTTTATATGAGATAAAAGCCCCAAGAAAGAGAGAACATCGAGTTGTTTGAAGGAGGCCAACGAAAGCCAAACCAAGCAAGCTTTCCTAAGACCCTAAGGGCCTTCCCAAAGGGAGATTGCCTAATCATGTCTAAAAGTTTTCTATTACCCGGAACAAAGATAACCAAAACAATCTTTTAGTGCATTTGTATATAAATGACCTTCTAGGGAAAAGTAAAAGAAAAAAATATTTATGGATTCAGTATTTATGAAGGTTTCCTATTATTCAAATTATATATTAATCAAGACAAAAGAACCTTCAAAAAGTCAATAAAAATTTGTCATTTCGTTGATATTCATTTGAAAAGGCTGTTTATTTATTAAACACAGTAAAAGAAGCAGGAGCAGCCAAAAAATATAAAGCCTCTGATTTTCACAAGATTAATAATACGTTTCAGTAAAATTTTATTATAGCATCATCAGTAGGTACTTTAAAATTGTTTAGGTCCAGGAGTTGGTTATATGGGTACAATACAGGCATATTTATGCATGGGACGAGCATGGGCGTAACTAGGAGGGTCTCGGGGGGGGGGGTTCGCCCGCCCCAGAAGACCTGCGCTCAAGGAGCCGGAGGCAAATTGCGCAGCTAGTACAGTAGAACCTCGATAAGTTAAACCTCCCTAAGTTCAAAACCTCCGTAACTTAAAAATTTTTTCAATTCCCTTCCCTTGACAGCGTAAAACCTCTATTACTTAAAGAACAAAACCTCTGTAACTTAAACAAATATTTTGAGCATAGCCCTCGATAACTTAAAATAATATTTTGGTGACCTCTATAACTTAAAGTATTTCTTTACATATCATCGAAAAAATAGTTGATGCAGAAAATCAAAAATACATGAAGCAGAAAAAAATCACTGATTTTTTTGTAAATAAATAAATCTATTAATTTAATTTATATTTAACTAAACTATTCTAAATAAACAATTAGATCAAACGAAATTCCTTTTTCACTCACGTCCCCAAAGCCAATAAACCTCGGTACGTTAAAAATTATATTCAATAACCTCTCTAACTTCAACCTCGATAAGTAAAAAACTCGATAACTCAAATTTCTAACCGTTTCCCTTGAACTTTAACTTATCGAGGTTCTACTGTATATATACAAATTAAGCGCTTTTTAGTTGAGCTTTATCCTCACCGTCCTTGGAGGTTACTTACGCTTTTTGCTTAAATATTTTTTAACAAAAGTATTTTTTTTTAACTTTCATTTCTTGCAGAGAAAAAAAAAATCTAGAATACAGTGTTAAATTATATTTTTTAAAATTTGAAAGAATAAGTACAGGAGCAGCTTCTTCTTCTTCTTCTCTCCTCGCCTTGTCCCGTGTTGCGGGGTCGGCGAACCTCACTCTTTCCCTCCAACCCTATCATTGTCCCCATGACCTCCCGTGATTGGAACAAGCTCCCTGCGTCTATCTTCCCCAAAACCTACAATCTTCAGACTTTCAAGTCTAACCTCAACAGGCATCTTCTCAGTTCCCGCAGTTGAGTTTCCCCTTTATGCTTCTCCATTTGTTTTTATTTTCTTCCTGGCTGCATGTGACTATTGCTCATTATAGGTTTTCGGACCTTATGCACCCATTCCAAAAAAAAAAAAAAAAAAAAATACGTTTTTACGACCGGAAGAAATAGGACAGGCAGGCCCGTCGCACGGTCAAGATGTGGGCCCCTGAGCATACTAAGTACAGTAGCAGCAAAAACGATAAAAGCCTTTGGATGCCAAATGCCGAAGGAGTTGTTTCGAACGAAATTTTATTTATCCTTATAGGCCTATATGGACCGTTTATTTTGAAAGTGGTGTAAGTCCAATTGCAGCCTGTAATTATATATTAGTTTAGTCAAATTCGCCTAATACAAATTTATATAACTAAATTAGATATTGATAAAGAAGTAGAAACATTCACCGATTTCATATCATTTGCCTAGATTTTTAAATTAACAGATATGCAAACCTTTCATTTTCTCGAAACAATAGAAAATGGACTTACACCACTTTCAAAATAAACGGTCCATATATTGATTGTTTAGACACAAAATTGTCATTTTTCTTGATGAAGGTCGGTGCACATGTAGGGCCAATATTTGTTTTAAAGGGCGAGTGTTTAATGCTCAAAGTTTATTCGAGAATTATATTTTTATGATTTTAAAAATAAACTCGGTGGAGCCGATTGATGGATTATGGATGGATATTTATTAAAAATTAAAAAAAAAAAAAAAAAAAATTAAATAAAAATTAATAAATTTTTTTTCCATAATTCGTTTTTATTTTGTCTAAAGCCCCCCTACACGATCAACTTGGTCGACAACCTTGTAGCCAACATGCCAAGTTGAAGTCAATGTTGAATGTCTGTGGGCTGGTTAGCGGTTTAAATTTCATGTTGACTCAAAATCAAAACGTTTCGAAAACTTGTGGGCGGATCCCTAATGTTGTCAACCGTGTGGGACCGTCTATTGCTAGGTTGACAACTTGCTAGGTTGAACATTAGTTGAAAGTCAACGTTCTAGAGTAAACATCTATTACTTGCTACTCTTATTGTCTCTGTTTTAAATATAAAAATGCCCCTTAGTCCAAAAAAACAATAATTGGGTTGAATTTTTCGAGTGTTAGAAAAGTAACGCTTGGTTCGGGTTTAGAAAAAAAGTGATGTTGGTGACCTTGTTGAATCTCTGTGAGAAAACAGGTTATTAACCAAGTTGATCGTGTAGGGGGCGCTTAAGACATGTCAATTTTTGCTTAAATTTTGTCTGACATTTTATTTTATTTTTTTCTTCGTAGTCAAAGTAGAAGGGAGGAGGGGAATCGATTTGAGAAGACGATATTTTCTAAAAAAAAAAAAAAACACAAGAAAATATAAGGCCTAAACTAACCAGATTTATAATTTCCTATACCGACACCCAATCAACTAATAAAGCAAAAAAAAGATAGAAAGACTTTAATTTCTAATTGGGAATTATTGACTTGTAATTTGTTATAACAACAAGAACAACAAAATAACTGACAGACAAAGTCTCCATATAAATCAAAACAATTAAAAAGAAAACAATCTCCTATTTAATCCTAGCAACAACCACCCATTGGCGAAGAGAGTATTTAAAAGTCATTTATTTATATGATAGTAGAGAGAGAGAGAGAGCGAGAAGAGGAGGAGGAGGAAGAGGAGGAGGAAGAGACATCCGCCCAATGCAGGTGCCATTAATCAAAAAGCAGTGGTGGGTCGAAATTGAGTTATAAGCTGCTAAGGAGCGTTTTTTCTTATGATTTACGACCTTTCCCACCCATTGCGGGTCGTCACGGACATAGTCTCTCTCTCCCATTACAGAATCATGGAAAATTTTTGATAGTGAATGAGTTGCCTTCATTTTTATTAATAATAAAATAGCCTGCTGCCCCGTGTGAGTTGTCTCTTCTACGGGGCAAAATTATTCTAAATTTTAATTTATGACACCGAAAAAAAACTAACCTCGTTGCCGGCTTTCGGTGGCTTCGAATTCATCTAGAAGGACTATTTCTTTTGCTTTGGTTTATAATCTCTAAAATATATTTAGCTCGGACAAAAATTTATTTCATTTGAATTGGCTACCATAGGGATGTGCTCTAATGACCTTCGATGCACAAAAAGATTTTAAATAAAAAATCTGGTGTGATGGTCGCACAGCACACACCTTTCTCTTACCTTCGATAAAATGAAACTTTTTTCGGTCCCGAGATAATTCCTTCAGATTCTTAAGTAAAACGACCTCATGAATCCAAATATGACCTCCGTTTTCCCCCACCCCGTACCGTTTTCGGGGGAGCCACCTACTTATTTCCACCCCTTTTTGTTAATTATAGGGCCATGAATCAAATTTGGAGGGATGAAAAGGAATATTTTAGCATTAACATTTCTTCAGAAGGTCTAGAGAAGTGAAAAGTTAAAAAACATTAACATTTGGTTCCAAGGGGGGATGTGGGGGAGGATTTTGTTGCTTAAATTGCAAAAAAATCATGAAAAATGATTGATTTTTTCACAATTTTTTCACTGATTTTCTACATATTCCAGCGGACAGACCCACCTCACCCTTCCTTAAACATCCCTCAACTAAAAAAAAAATATATAGGATAAAGCGGGGTGGGGTGTGAGCGATTCTGAAGCCCTTGCAAGAAGATGGAAGATTCACAGCCCCTGGCTGCACAGTTGGTCAAATTGGCAAATATGCGGATATAACTTTAAATTTTTTGGGCTTTTTTTAAAGAAAAATTTACATGGAATAGACTACCCTTTACTCAAGGGGCAAAAAATTGCAAGTCTTAAGGAAATTTGTAGAGTGGGAAAATAACTTGGGAGGGAGAGGGTGGCCTTTAAACAAACAGAAATAAAATTAATTTTTATATAAAATTCTAAAAGATTTTAATGAGAAAAAACAAATGCAATTTTATTCATTAATTTATTTTTATAAATGAATGTGAATTAATGAATATCTATCTATAAGGGGATGCGTGAGCCGAGGGGGGATCGAATTATATCTAAAACTACAAACAATGGAAATATATTCATGAAACGAAGAACGGATTTACAGGCTTGTGGCATGTTACGACACAGAAACCTAAGCAAATTTAAAAAAAAAAAATCATCTGAATTTTTACACTTATAATTAGGGGAGGCGAGTGGAGAAACTGCTTAAGAAAATCAGACATTCAGACAGTGAAAAAGAAAATTCCACCTCCAAAAATCTCACTTATTACTAGGCCACTGACGAGATTAAAAGTTTAGGAATTTATATTTTCAATTATTTAATAATAATTTCTTATTAAATATTATAGGAGAATATAGATGCTCTGTTAGAGGGGAGGAGGGTGAGGAGGGAGGGAAAGAAATCATTGCTTAAATGTAAAAAAATTACAAAAAAAAAATAATATTCTATTTTCATTTTCATTTTTAAAGAAAAAAAAAACTATTTTGTTTATTAGAAGGGATGATTACACCCTTTCTCACCCTCCCTCTGGGGTACACGAATTCATCATAGAGTTATATTTAAAAAATTGGGTAATTTTATCTGTATATTATAAGGGAGAAAAATAAAATACAAAATTACTTTAATTCGTTATGCAAATGAGATGTGAAAATATTCATTACCATAATAATAAGATGACCAGGTGGGGAGTTTGGTGGATGAATGTCTTATTTGAACAAATCACAACACATAATAAAATAAACTAAACACACACACACGCGAGAGAGAGAGATAGAGAGAGAGAGAAAGAGAAACCGAATGACTCATGGCTCGACTCAAATCCAACTGAAAGACAGTACACGCCTGACAGATAGGCAACAAGCAAGCAGGCATCGATCGATAGAGAAATAGCATTGCTCTCTGAGCTCCCAAGAATAAAATTATCAAATAAGTTCTCTATTTATAAAAATTCTATTCACTTGCAAACTAACGGGGTTTTATTCCTTTGGGAATAAATTCGAAATTAAATAACTATTAAAAGACTCACTTCATTTACCCTGCCTTAAAGCACCCCCCCCCGCCCCGTTAAATAAAATACTTCCAAGTATTATTTTTTGTATTTATTTATTTGTTAGGGATATACTACTCAGTCATTAGTGTCAACCCTGACACGTTGGGGTTACTCTGAGTAACTCTCATGGGAATGATACTGAGGTGGGTTCCCGTTTACTTCCTCAGGAGGAGGCATCTCAAATAGAGTTGGATAATTTATTGCCGTGAGGTGGATTTGAACTCGAGTTGTCTTCAACTCAGGATTATAAGCTTAATTGCTTTATCCCCTCGGCTAATCGCCTCCTCATTAGGGATATAGTCGAAGTGAAAGAAGAATCCGTATATTTAACTTTAAATTTGTAAAGATCAGCCCAAAAAATGAAAGTTATAGCTGCATATTTGCCAATTTGACCAACTGAGCAGTGAATCTTCTATCTTCTTGTAAGGGCTTCGGAATCGCTCACACCCCATCCGCTTTATCCTATAATTTTTTTTTTTAGTTGAGGGATGTTTAAGGAAGGGTGAGGTGGGTCTGTCAGCTCGAATATGTAGAAAATCAGTGAAAAAATGGATCATTTTTAATGATTTTTTTTTGCATTTTAAGCGACAAAATCCTCCCCCACATCCTCCCCCCTTGGAACCAAATGTTAATGTTTTTTAACTTTTCACTTCTCTAGTAGGCCTTCTGAAGAAATGTTAAGGCTAAAATATTCATTTTCATCCCTCCAAATTTGATTCATGGCCCTATAATTGGACCCTGTTATGCAATGGTGTGTCAAAGACCAAACATTGAGTTTTGAGAAAATCAACAATAAAGTTTTTTGTTTACATTGGAATATATATAATTTTTCTTGTCAGTTGTGCAAGTAACATTAAATATAAATTTTTTAGGACATATTTCATAAAAAATACTATTAATTAAAGCATTTGAAACAATATTCCGTGCTTAACTCCATTTTGAATTTTTTGGTCTTTGACACACCATTGCATAACAGGGTCCAATTAAGAAAAAGGGGTGGAAATAAGTATGGGGCTCCCCCCGAAAACGGTACGGGGTGGGGGAAAACGGAGGTCATATTTGGATTCAGGTCATTTTACTTAAGAATCTGAAGGAATTATCTCGGGACTTTTTTCCTATCGCACAGTGTTATTATAATCTACATTTGAAGATTTTTTTAAATGATAAGTATTTTTTATGTAAAGAAGTAGTTTATTTATTATAATATAATAAATTAATACTTACCCAAAATTTAAATTTTATATAAATAAAAAAATATTGTTTATTAATCCAAACACATGCAAAATATTTAAAACAAAAATTATAAAATTAAATAAATCAGATCGTTTTTTTTTTAATTAAACATTTATTAGAGGTTATGTTTATATGTATTTTTATTATTATTATTATTATTATTATTGAATACACTAATTATTATTGATATAATAAAATTTATTATTATGATTATTATCAGGTTGAATTTTTACAAACAAAAGTTATTTTGATTACTTACGTCCAATTCAATGCCTCTGGAATTTCTTCGAATGCGGACCTTCAAATTCTCGGAAGTGACTTAAAAACGTTAGTTTGAGCTTTGCTCGTTAGATGGACAACAAACAGGGCTTTTTATTATTGCGTTTTTAATTCAATTTTAATAAGCCACTTCCTGGAATTTGAAGGTCTCTATTATGGGTGTTAAAAAAAAAAGTAATGTGCCGGCGCTAGTGTAGTTAGCACCTAAAATAAGTATTATTTTTTTAATTTTCAATTGATCTTTTTTTGTGCTTTTGCCTGCACCGGATTTTTACTTTTTATTATTATTATATCAGGGAATATATATTTAGTTTATATTACAATTCTATATTTATTAATTATTATTTAAAAAATAAATTAATAAATAATAAAAAAATAACGAAAAGTTTTATTTTAAATAAAATTACAAAAAAATGAATAAATATCTTTATAGAAAAAAGTTTAGGCCTATTTTTTTACCTATTTATTTTTTTTTTCAGTTTCCTATTATTTTTTTTATCTAGTATATAATAGATATAGCATTTCTATTATTTTTCTTGCTTCTAAAAATATATATATCAGTGCAAAAAGTATGTATAATTTTTTTTTCTTTTGTAATTCGTGTATATATATATTTATTTATTTATTCGTATTTTAAGAATATATATTATTTGGTTTATTATAGTGAATATTTTTTTGGCCAAAATGGAATTTAAGTATCAAAATATTATTTTTTTTTTTTTTTTTACTTTCCATTTTCGAGGTATAGGAAAGAGTAATTTTAATTTGATTTCTCTGTCAAATGGTTCTTTATTTTTTATTTGAAAGCATTTCTAAGTGAAACAATCATGTCAATAAGAGAAAAAATAAATTTTTTAAGAAACGGCCATAAATGAAGGCATTCTAATAAGGAAAAGTACAAAATTCCGCTGTCTAATCAAGGTTTGGGGAGTTCTTTCTTATTAATTTATGTTTTTTTGATTGATTATCCGATCATTTAATAATAGTGTCATTTAATGAAATTTTAATAAAATTTTTCTGAAATAACTTGGCTTTTGAATTGAGCTCTTTTATGCAAATATCAAGATCGGATACGTCACTTTTTCTTTTACTAGGGGAAATAATATTTGGGGCTAGCTAAATTACTAATTGTCATCGACCACGGCCACTTAGATAATAATTTAATTTATAACCTCAAAATAAAAATAAAATTTTCAATTTGACAAATTTATAAAATTTCAGAAATACACGTATTTCAGAGTTTCAAAAATAAAAAAATCAATAATAATAATAATTAAGAATAGACATGGCCTGTTTTAATGGAATAGTAACAATTTATATTAAGAAGATAACATTTTTTTTATTTTATATAATTGGATACCAATTAATTTGATTAAAATAAAGGCGGGTAACATTTATTCTGTAATAAAATTAATATAACATCAAGGGTTTTCAAATACACGTTTTGATTGAATTTTTTTTTAGAGAAGGGAATATTTTTTGAGATGATGGTGGCTTTCTTCTCGAAATTCTTTTATTATTATTACACTTTTTTAACCTAAAAATTAAAAGATATTATGGTTCAAAGTAAGAAAAAAAGAAAGATGAGGAAGATGAAATTAAATACAGAAATAACGCCCCTGGTTATTGTAGTTCCGAGATCACCACCGATATTTGACAAATGATTAAAAAAAAGCATATAAAAAAATAAATATTCTCCTAGGACTAGTTAACAAAAATTTATTTTAGTGTAAAATATTTATTTTCAGCTGACATCATTAATTAAAGTTAGACATTATTTTTTATTAAAAAAAATTAAATTTTTTGTTTCACCCGTTTGTTTTACTTTCTGTTGCCCTATATATGAAATATTTTTTATTCTTTTTTAAACATTCACATGTCATTATGTCTTTTTCTCTTTCTTATGTCAAAATTACATCCGAGAGTGTTTTCTAATAAGGGTTTGTCCTCTGAAATTCTAATTCAACCATCTCGAAATCACGTGAGAATTCATTTACGACTGAACAAGTTGCCAACTACCATAAAATGTGTCTTGGATTGATCTGAACAATGAGAAGTGCAAAAAGGTCAGATCTATAAAAATGGGAATCGCTTTCTTTTATGTAGATCTTACCCGTAAAGTGAGATCACAAATGTCTTTTATACAAAATACTTTTTTTTTAATATAGTCGGCCTGATATTGGAATTCAAGAGAAGTATATACAGTAGAGGCCTGGAAAGAGGAATGTCTTTGGAAAACAAATCACTAGAATTCTACAACCAATTTACAAAACATTGATATCAAAACGTGTATTTAGCTGCAAGTATTTTATATAATTTAAAGAACTTCAGAACTTAATTAAATGGAAAGGAAATATTCGTTTATATTCAAAAATAAATTGTATTATGATTAAAATATTTTTTTTTTTTTTTTTTGCATTTGCATTTGATTTAATAATTTGTTTTTAAATAACAATTATAATAATAATAATCTCTTTGATTAGATATATCAATAATTGAGGTTTCTGTTTTGCACTAATAATGAAAAATAGTGCTTTTGGTAGAAATAGGTTCATTTAATATTTTCTCAGTTGTTTTTATATAAATATACATACACATACATGCACATTTTATAAGATGCAATGAGAGATCATTTTTGTATATGAGTATTGAAGGTTTCGTTTCTAACTTGGGGCGCAAAAATTAGTTCGCATTTGATTGCTGGAAGACAAGAGACAGTGCTGGATGGGATGGGAGCGGGAATATCCCGGTGAGCCCTCAAATATATTTAAGGTATTAAATTACTAATGTACTTTTTGTAATTTTTACTTTTTTTTATCTTAAATTGAAAATTGTGGGCCTACGTCGCCGATATTTCCCGGGCCTAAATTTGTTTCCAAGTCCAGCCCTGACAAGAGATAATAAACAAAAATATTAATGAATTTTTTTTTATTAATTAGCAATTTGTTCAGTGATCTCTGGAATGATTAATCGAAAAATAATCCATTAGTTGCTTGCCTTTCATGCAACTTAACAAGCACTAATTTTTGCGCTTAATCAGTTGATAAAGAATATGATATTAAGGGGGGTTCTTCTCGGGGGGGGTTTTGCTTTTGTGGAAAACCTTTTTTTTTTAAATATAAATTTTTTTTATAAAATTTTTAAAAAATTAAAAAGGGAACACTAATAGTCATTCTAAAAAATAATTTATTTTTAAAGAAGCGTGTATGATTTACAGTTATTAGTTGTGACGTCATTGAGCCGTGCCGCCTATCAGTTAGGCAACCAGTAAATCCTATTTACTTTCTGAAAGAATTTTTAACGAGGCTTTTGTCCTCCCTTTCCCCTTCCCTCTCCTAACGAAAGAAATTACTAACCAATCAACCAAGTTTATTAAGTGCATCTTTCGTATTTAAAATACAAAAAGACGCATATAAATTTGACTAGTCAGTCCTTTGAAAAATGTGATTAATTAATTTAGAAGGATCCTGCTTTGTTTCGATGCAAAGAAAAAAAAAAACGAGATGAGTTTTATAAACAATAAAAACTTTATTAGATTAATGACCGGCCCTTGAGTGCAAACATGCTCTTAATTGCGTGCACAAGTTTAACTTTTTGACGTGTAAATGCGGCATTAGTCAAGTGATTTCCGCTACAAAAAGTTTCACACACGCTCAAATCAAAATTTCATCGCATTCATCTTATAAGTAGTATATGTATAAATATATAGAGACAACAAGTTGTTTGCTGGAATGTTAGTTGACACGAAATCAGTCTCAAGCGGCGGCGATGACGGTTTCGGTGTCGCTAGAGAGGCATCTTCAGGCCATTCGTGGCACTCCTTGCATAAGGATCATGTCGGTATTTGGTCCTGTCGAGTTTAACGGCACCACCGCCTCCGGGGTCAGCGCCAAGAGCTCTGCTACCTGCAGCTGCAGCAGCTGCGGCGGCGGCAGCGGCCGCCGCTGCAGATGGGAAGAACATTCCTCCTGGTTGGGCATAAAAACAATCGCCTTCCATTTATTTAGTAAGCCTCTTAATGAGATTATAACTTAATTTGTTTTTATATATAAATTAAACCGAGTCAAAAAACAAATTCTAGTTTTAACCTCAGAAGCCTCAATTCCTTTGATGTTTTATTTGCCGCTCAGAAAGTAATTTTACTGTAACACTCAAAACCCTCATTGAAGACTATGAGATTTAAATATGAATTAACGATTGATTTGAAATCCTAACTATAACCTCGAAATTCTCATGTATCGGAAAGTATAGAATAATTTCTATATGGATTGAAGTTTTTGAGATTCTGCAGTTCTGATTTAAAGTTGTAAAACCGTCCGTAAGTAGGATTTTGAGGTACAAACTGGGATTACTTTCTATGTTGAATCCTATCTCCAAAAATTGAACTGACCCTCGAAAACCTCACTGAAGATTTTGAGGTTTAAATAGGAATTTATGTTTTGACTCGGGAATCCAGTCATTCAGGTCTTAGTTCCCTCTAAAAGCTTTTTGCTTAATATAGATCTATCATTTTATTAGCTTTTGTGGTTGGTATTACTATTATTAAGGGAGTTTTTAATTATAGACCACATTTTATATTAATTATTTATTAAAAATATAAATAATGTACTGTTCAAGTGAAAACGACTGTAGAATAAGCAGTTGAAACGTTATACAGAAATTATATTTTTAATAAATAATTAATATAAAATTTGGTCTATAATTAAAAACTCCCTTAATAATAGATCCATAATTATTCTTATATATACAGTATAATGTACAGTGAAGGACAATATTAAGTCCCACCCATGCGCATTCTACTTGTGATTATTTCATTGTTTTTATAAAATCTCTATTGGAAAATTACTAGGTTTGAACCATGAAAGTTTCCATTAAAAAATATATAAAAAACAATCAAATAATCACAAGTAGAAAACGCATGAGTGGGGCTTAATATTGTCCCTCACTGTACATGCCCAAGAACCTGTAATCATATTGAAAGAGAGAAAAAAAAACAAGAAGAAAATGCAGTCAATGTAGTTTTTCGGCATTTCTAGTCATTTAGACTCCGTCCTTTTTTATTTTATCCAATTCAATTGAAATAATTTTTTTCGCCTGGGGCGGGATGCGTACCCTCGACCTTTGGCACCAGAAACTAATGCTCTATCCCTGGGTCATGAGACAAGGACATATTGCAATATTGTTTCTCTATAAAAATATCTTGCACCAGCAATATATTCTGAAAAAACCTTAAATAAAAAAAAATAATTTAACAATATTTTAAGAAAAATTAAAAGCGTTAAATTGAATGTAGTTACTTGCTTTGCCATTTTTTCCCCTTTGAACATGCTGATGCATGCAACTTTTGTCTTTATTAAATTTTCAATATCATGGAATAATAATTTTCATCTTTCTAAAGAGAATTTTTCTTTTTTATATATAATATAATAATAATAAAAATGTCATACGCAAATATTATTAAAATTTGAATTATGTAACAATAAATATATTGTTTTATAATTTGATTGAGACACCCGGGTAATTTTATTTTTGACAAAGTGACACACTTTTTGGTAAATGAATTTTCGCCATTATCGAACAAGCCGAAGAAAATGCATTAGAATTATCTAACGTTCGGCCCTTTTTCGATAAAATGGCAGCCTCTTCAGGATGCTAATTTGTTTTTGACTCTCATATAGGTCTATTCTCTAAAAACAGGCGTTAAAATTTAAAATAAACAAATAGGTGTTAAAAAGTAATTATAGAAACAATCAGTGTTAAAAAAATGCTATTCTCTAAACAAATTTTTAACAGCGACGTTAACATGTTGCTTGTATTTCAAAGCTATCAAAATCATAACCTTACTTTTTAGGTATAAGGACGCGATGTTTATTTTAAACACGACTTTAAAATATTAAAGTCACCCCCTAGACATGGCTTTAATTTTTAACACTATTTACTAAATGTTAACGCTTTGGCTTTAAATTTTTCTTTATAGAATAGGTATTTGAGGCAAGGAAGTGATTTTGAATAGCATTTTTTAACGCTGATTGTTTTTACACTACTTTTTAACACCCATTTTTACTTTCTCTTAGCCTATATATGAAATATATAGAGAGAGAAAGTATTTTATTTTAAATTTTAACGCATGTTTTTAGAGAATAGACCTGATATTGTGTTCAAGCAACTGGGAGGAAGGGTAAAATTTAGGTTTCAAAGTTAAACCTGAGAATTACGCCCAGGGTCAACTGACCAGTACGAAAACAAAGCCATCGGATGATATAAATTTTTTATTTATTTTTTATATCAAAAAGTAAATAATTTAAATTAAAATGTATTGTGTTATTTTAATTTAGCGGAAATATTCATAACATTCATTCGGCGGACACTGGGGTTCCGATCCCCCTCCCCCCCCCACCGAATCTTCCTTCTCTCTGGACAGAATCAAATATTAATATTATGATTTTAATCACACAAGTTTTTTTATTAATGCTAATTTGCATCCATATCTAGGATATAATAAATCATTATTACCCTCCCCCCTTGAAACCTCCTGAACTAAAAATTTCGGGCCCCCTCCCTCCTTAAAAAAAACAACTGGAATTTCAACCATCTATTCGTTTGGTATTTAAGATAAAAGTTCATTAGTTGGCAAGTTGACTTTTTATATACTGTAGAAACCCATTTGGCCCCCTGGGGAGGGGATGCTCATCATTTGAAACACACAACGTCTCCCAAATTGATTCCTTCATTGATGCCGTAATCAACTTGACTTGATTAAAACCCGAGATTTTTAGCATTGATTTTCCAGCTTGGTTTTTTTTGCGTCTCATTAAGTCTCTATTGTAAAAAAAAATAGAAATCTTGAGCTGGGAGACGCCTGAGGGGATTCCCTCCCTTTGCAATCCATCATGTCCAAGTGACATACAGAAAAATACTTAAACTCCCGACTTTTGTGTATTATTCGTTTTGTTCTCTCTCTCATATGAGCTAGCATTTGTTTTGAATAATGACAAACCCTTTGGATCCAAGTCAGGCACCTGTGGGAGAGTGGGATAAAACAGTTGTTTGTTTGCTTATTTATTCTCTGTAGATGTTTGGAATCTCTAAATGCACTTATGTTTTACTCGGAAAGTATGATGATCATAATGGACGGGGAGGCGACGGATAAATATTAAAAGTAATTATAAAATATCGAACTCGGCCCCGGAGTGTTGAAACGTCGGGAGTAAATCTCAATAATAAACGGTAAAAGCCTCGCCAAGTATAGACCCTATCACTTATCAATATATAAAATAACACATACAAAGGAGAATAAACCGAATAGTATAGGAAAAAAATAAATTTATTCAAAAACAATCATCCAGAAAAATTACACTGGTCGACAAGGTTTTCTTCACAAGAAATCTGATTAATGAATTTAGTACATTTTTTTATACTTAAGGAGCAAATGGGACGAAGGTGTTACGCATGTTTTTCCCGATAAGATGGCGTAGTGTGTCATAAAAAGTATGTCCAAAAAATCAAGTAATTCAAAAATTTGCCAAGAGATGTCAGAATGGTAGCTAATAATATTTAATGCATTTGGGTGATTTTCATTGATCTTTTAACAATAAATACTTTATAAATGTTATTATATATTATGTATCTTTTATAAAAGCATAAGAATATATAAATATAGGCCAGATATAGACTAATACTATATCGGCTGTTAGACTAGCCTGCCATCTATTACAAGAATGCTGAACTAATTTGACAGTTGTTTTTAAATAAATCATCTAAGCTTATTTTAAAAATTTCTTAATTAATATGTGATTAATAATAACAATAAATTCATTTTTAAATTAAAAAAAAATTAAAGATTATTGGGACAGATTGTTTTTTTGTATTTGCTTGATAACAAAAAAATTAATTACGATAATTTTTTAATAAGACATTAAAAAAATTATAGCTCGATGTCCCAATAATCTCTTATGAATTTAATTCATTAAAAAAAAAAACACATTTAAAAATTCCATATAATAGTCTAGTTTTTTTTAAAGAACGTTTAGACGTCGATCCTGAACCCCCTTAATTCAGATATGAACTGCTTGATGCTTCGAGGGTGTGCTCTGCATCCCAGGGAATTGTTTAACGCCGACCTCAAGGTAGAAATTAAACAGTTTAGGGATCTATTTAAAAAAAAACCTTTGGCCTATTTTAACTTAAAAATATCCCATTTAAAAAAGGGAAAAATAAAAACAATTCTGAATAAAATGAAATCTGTTTTACGCTCTTTTATATAATGTTAAAATCAGAATTTATATAATCTTTCTTTCTGTCTCTCGCTGGGGAGAGAGGAAGAGATGGAATGTCATCGCATAATATAAGCTGTTTAAAAAAAAAAGCATATGAGAACATGCAATGGTCGGCTATCCCTGACACGCACACAGTCACATGGATGTCATTCTGAATTAATTCATATAAAAAAAAAAGGATGAATAAATATTTTTCACTTCATCAATCTTTTTATCCATCCGTCGAGCAACTAAGCTTTAAAATTGTCCCGTGACTGGACATAAATCATTTTTCCACGACATCAGACCAAGAATCAATCCCTTTTTGTATTCGAAATCTCTGGAAATTAATCTTGTTAATTTAGGCTCGTTTATCCTAAAATAAATCCCGTCTTCTACGCATTGTCTCTTCAGTGACCAAAGAAGAATACAAATATATTTTTACAAAAGAAAAATTGATGTATCAACTTCATTAAAACAAAAATTTCGGACTCAATCTCTGGATACTCTTCATTCCGAATATAGCCCTAATACTTTGTTAAAGTTTTAAGCTATCTCGTCTATAACACCGAGATTTGATGAACTTGACGCTAATAGACAAGCACATCCATCTCATTAATAGTCAATAATAAAACTTTTTTTTGTTTGCCTTAGTTTGTCAGTATTAATAAATTTTTTAGTGTTGCATATTATTTTATAAAATGACGGAGGGGGAGAGAGGCGTCATACGATTAAATATTTATAAGGTAGGCGTGCTAACATAAACTTTGGAAACCACTGCACTGCTACTTTCATTATTAATTATACAGTTATATTTAACCTGCAGGGTCACCATTGGATGCCCGTTTGACAATAAACGTACATGTTTAGTTATCATCAATCTCAAACATATAGGGCCTATATATCTAAGCATTACAGACAAGGTCTGGGCAAAAATAGCACTTAAAGGACTGATGATGGAGCATAAATTTTGTAGTTAAGTGAAGAGTTGGAGCGCAAAAAAGTTTTTTTATTTTTTAAAGCCGCCTTAAAAAGTCCAATTTTTTTTTTAGCTAAATAGTCGTTTTCTACAAAAAGTCGTATTCAATTTTATCAAACCGAGAATGTTTTGTTATTTATTAGAAACGGACAGAGTATTCGGTTTCGATTACCGTTTCGGCCAAAAATCAGCCGAAACCAAAGTTTGAAAAGATAGGATGAGACTCGTACGAAAAAATAAAAATAAAATGTCAAATGGTGAGGAAGAAAAAAATTGTAGGAAAGAGGCGGAAAAAATTTTGCCTTCCCAAAAAAAGGAAGGGAGAAATTTTTCCGCCCGGGGAAAAAGGGGCGGGCGGAAAAAATTAACTCTCAATAAAAAAAAAAAGGTAAAATGATTTTCAAAGGAAGGAGGAAATTTTTCCGCCCGGTGGAAAAGGGGCAGAGAAAAAAATTTTCAGCAGGGCGTTTTGCTAGAGAAAAGTAAAAAAAAAAAGTTTCGGTTCGCCCGAAATTCTGTGTCGGTTTCGGTTGAAAATCTTTTTTCGAACGGTCACTATTATTTATTAAGGAGAAAACGAGAGGAAAGAAATAAGCTATCTTTTTATTTATTTATAAATTTAAATAAATTAAATTTTGCAAGATGTTATATAAAAAATAACGCCCTTGATTTGTGGTAAAGCATTAGCAAACTTGTGGGGTCGAGATTTCGCTTCCTGTCACATCCCAAGCGAGGAAGTTTTATTTCAATTGAATCAGTTGGAATAAATAGGAACGGGGCCTAAATGGCCTTAGACCTTAAACAAATCTCTGAGAGTTTAGAAATCACTTCAAAATACCTTTTTTTTTACATGAGAGGAGAAATCTGATTAAATTATCAGTCTTGAAAATATTAATGAAACAGCGCGGTAAAATGAAATGATAGGAAAAACATGAAAATCGGACCGGTAGTTTTCGGAGTATATGCCAAGAAACCTGGTGCGAGTCGTTGGTGACTTCAAGACTTGTGACAAGACGTCACGGCTTGACGTCACGACAAGTAGCGTAGCCAGGATTTTCTTGGTGGGGGGGGGCCCAAAAGTTTTGATGATACCCGCTCCCCCCCCCCCCCCTTCACCAAGAAACTTAAAGTGGAGAAATTTTTTTTAGATAATATAATAATTATACTTTAAAAACAAATTGTCAAAAAAATTTTTTTTTCTTAAAATAAAAAAAAAATTTTAATACAAAATTCGTAAATATTAGAGATTTTTTCAATTAGTTTATAAGTTTTTTGTTAGATTTTAGAATTTATGAGAGTTAATAAAATATTTATTTAAAAAAAAAAATATATTAGGGAGAAACAATAGATATTTTTTGGTTTTGAGAGAAGGTTTCTTTGCGGGGCCAAATGGCACCCTTGGGCCCCCTCTGAATAGCCACTGGTCACGACATGTAACGCGACATGCTGATAGAAGAGCGAAAAAATTTGTTCCGATATAAATAGTTTCACTTTAAAAAATAAATGGTGAAATCTTTAGCTGAAAAATCATTCTTTCTAACCGTATATTCCCCATAATTATACCTCTTAAGACAGAGGAGTTATTCAAGCCACTAAACTTTTCCGTGCATGCCTCCCAGACACATGACGTTGTCACTTCAAAAGTCGAAAGGCTTTGCGTTCTCTAGTGGATAGTTATCGAATTTGCTAGGATGATCAAAATCTATTACTAGCACCTTTAAAAGATTGAACCTTATCTCTATTTGTTAATTCAGACTCGCCGTGACTTTTTTTTCTTTTTTATTTTTGTAGTGAATTTATTATTTTAATGATGATAAATTAATATTCACTTTGCGAGTTGGCATTTTCATACAGTTTAAAGGTTAATAAATATTAGGATGTTTAACTTTGGAAAGTTGATTGCGTTTTCCCAATATAAATAGCTACAGTATGTTATTTCAAATTCACAAACACACAAGATAGAGTAAACAAAACAAACAAATAAATACGAAAAAAAAATTTTTTTACCTGGATTTTCAATTGGAACATCTGCATGATCGAATCTAAAAACAAAAAAAAAAAAAAAAAAGAAAAGAAAAATAAAATTATTATCAATGAATGAAATTTTAAAATTAATTTAATTTTCTTAAAAACTCTCTAATAAAAAAAATCTGACGAGACTGTCGCACAGCACACAACTTTCTCTCACCTTCGGAAATTGAATGTTGTTCTGTGCTTGTCACGCCAGATTTTTTGTGTCGATATATATCTAGTACATTGCAAGGAAAAATATTTATCAGTAGGTATATTATTACCATTTTCCTATCTTTCCTATGAAGTACAAGAGTAAAGTGTGCTCCAAAAGATTGCAAAATGAAAATATACATTTTAAAGAGCATCTAAAAAAAATCATTGTGTGGTTTTATGAAACTTTTTTTTTCGGATCGTAGGCGTTTAACTGAAAATTTTCAGAAAATTATTCAATTAAGGGTATTAAAATCGCGTTTTTAATCTTTACTTAATAATTGTGATAATGGTAAATCAATAGCATGTTCAAAACTGAGAACAATATTTATTTAGTAATTTAAGATGTGAATAATTTTAAATTATTTTAAAAATTATATTTTATCTATTCAAAAATTGAATAATTAAATTTTTTTTATAATTCGTCATCTATTAAATTTCAACTTGTCTATTTTTGTCGTCACGGATTGTGACGTCATGGCTTGTAGCGTCACGGCCTTTAACGTTACAGCTTGTAACGCGACATGCTGATAGAAGAGCGAAAAAATTTGAGGCCATCAAATAAAAGTTTCCCTTTAATAATTGATTTTTCAATTTTAATCAAAAGCGTTGGAGCCATTTTTGAGAAAATCGAAAAAAGTACATCAGTAAAGTACCAGTACCTTTTGACCGATTTTATCCAACGTGTTACGTGCTGTATGTGCTGTGCGACCAACACACCTGATTTTTTTAATTTAATACATAGGAGTTTTTCAATAAATGCTTTTTATTATTAATAAAAATTAAATTTTAAATGTTTAAATGGCGATTGTTTTTTTACAGGAATATAAGTAAGTAATGTAATTAAAGGAGAGAAATTGAGATAAAAATTTGTCTTTGGTGTCTTAAATCTGCGCGACGTGACTTTCAATATTTGATGACTGAAAAGGGAACCCTGGAATGGGAGGTGGCACGTCAGATGGGGAAAAAGATGCAGCAGAAGAGCGAATAATTGATGTCTCTCTTTCTCTTTCTGCATTGGATAAAAGAGAGTAAAATACTACCTGCATTCAATATTCTTCTTTCTCACTTGGACAATTCTATCTCTCTCTCTCTCTCCATTTTAAAGAATAAATAAATATCTATTTGTATCTATGTTTAGCTATACATTTAATATATTTATTTTACTTTCTCTTACCTATATATGAGGCCTTCAGCGCCTAAACGGCCTAACCCAAATTTCACTTTTTTGTTTTATGCCTTAGTATCTATTAAATCATGAATTCCAGAGTAGTACAGTACTTCTTATGATATAGTAGTACAGTACTAATCAGGATTTAATAGATACTAAGGCATAAAACAAAAAAGTGAAATGTGGGCTAGGCCGTTCTGGCGCTGAAGGCCTCATATATAAAGTATTGGATCCACGTCAAAAATTCGATGTCGAGATTTTGATGGAAATATACGTCCCTATTGAGGTCCGCTGAGTCCGAAAAAGTGGTTTGTCTGTGTTCAATTTAAGGCATGAAGGAATTGAGCTCTTCTTCTGTCCTCGCCCCATTTCCGCGATGCGAGGTCGGCGGACCTCACTCTTTTCCCTCCATCCCTATCATGCGTTTTTGTGACATAGGACAGGCCGGCCCGTCGCACGGTCTGACGCCTATCATGAAGGAATTGAGCTACGAGATTGAAATTTTACTAATAAATAAGAAACTACATATTTAATATACATCGCTTATGTTAGCCGCGAAGGAAATTTATATAATTCCAAAATTTATTAATTCAAATACCCCAAACTCCCGGCGCCACACCCTTATTTTTCGGGTTTTTGAATTAATAAATATTGGAATTAGATAAATTTTATAATTATGTTAGCTACCCCTGACATAGGCGTAGTCGAGGGGGGGGGGGTTTGGAGATCAAATTCCCCCCCCCATGGGACCCAAGCCATGACTAGATATTTAAGCTCTATGATACAGGTAAGAGAAAGTCTCTAGCTAAAAAAAAAAAAAAATGATTTATAAATACCCTAAAATAATCTTAAGTTTTTCAAATGTTTGAAAAAATTTTCTTGAACCCCCCCCCCCCAATCAAAAATTTCTGGCTACGCCTATGCCACTGAGGGGTGAAAAATTTACTTTTGATCAAAATCATCCAAAAAGTACTAGTACTTTACTGATGCACTTTTTCTGTTTTGTTTTTTTTTTCGATTTCATCAAAATTCGCTTCAATGATTTTGATCAAAATTCAAAAATCAATTATTTTTTTAGATGCTCTTTAAAATGTATATTCTCATTTTGACCTTGAAATTGTTTACTCTTGTATTTCATAGGAAAGATAGGGAAATGGTTACCATGGTAACAAATTACAAATATTTTACCATGTTTACATCTTGAATTCAAATGTACCGTACTGTCGGAAACTCAATATATGCCGTCACAAAAAATCTGGTGTGACTGGTCGCACAGAACACAACTTTCAATTAACGAAAGTAGGATAAAGTTGTGTGCTGTGCGACCAGTCACACCAGGTTATTAACTTAAAGGTTTTCGAATTCAAAAAATGCTTTTAAAACCAACAAACCCAAGGCTGTAAAATTACTTCATGAAAAAATACGTAAATTATTTGATTATTTTAATATTAACTCTGCATTTATTTATTTATTTTTTTAATCAATTTATTAGTATCATATTTAAATGTTGCTCATTAAAAAAAAAAAAACATACAAAGCAGACTCTTCATTAAATGAATTTATAAATATAAACTAACGAGGCAGGGATGCAATGAATGGAAACAAGTCGACCCCCCGGGGTTCAAAAAAAAAAAAAAAAAGAAGAGATAACGAGCCCTTAATTGAAAGATAAAGTGCAAAGGTCACCAATCCAGAATCGACCCAAGAAAAGAGTGAAGCATAAATCCCTTTGCTTGATTAAATAATTACTATTTTATTAAACATCTTTTGTTTTTGCTCCCTCTAGAAGAGATGCAATCTATTATTAATGAATAAATAATTAAAGCCCTTTACGAAATTTAGAACAAAAGTCAAAGTTTCTAAACTTAAAGCTAGTATTGAAATGAAAAAAAATTATTTTTTTGATAAAAAACAAAGTCAAGCAAATTTGTAGATTGAGAGATGGTGGAGGAATACAAAAAAGTGAAATAGAGAGACTGACCCGGCGGGGTAGAGGCTGGGGTCGTCGCACACCAGGGGTTGAGCCGCACCTCCCGATGCAGCCGCTGCAGCGATCAGCCCTAAGAGAGATGGTGAAGGCGCCGCTCCCGCAGCAGGCGAAGGAGGTGCCTGCGCCCTTAAACGGGCCAGAATGGAACCTCCGGCACCTGCACCGCGCAGCACTAAAACATAATTAGAGATTTTTGTTGGTTTCCTTTGAAGAATTTGAAGTCATATTTTGCCTTTTCGATGAATAAATTGTAATAATGATATAAAAACATGCCATATTTTTGCAAAGCAAAAGTGGACCAACTCCAAAAGTAAATAATTTTCTTATTTTTCCCTTTTTCTATAGTAAATTATGTTTCAATAATAATCCTCCAGAGCAGTTCCTTAAGGCTGAACGCACACTAATTGAGTTTTTGACTAATCGTGTCTAAAACTGATTTTTCAATGCTTTTCTATGGGTTTTGCTCAATTGGTTTGCGTTGGCATTGAGCAAAACGTTTTGCTCTTGGTTAAAACGTTGGTAATTGGGTACCGTACGAGTTGAAGCCGAGAGACGTTCAACGGAAATGTTGCTGCATAGGCATAAAAAAAAATCGTTTTTGCATCGTATTGTCACTGGTGACGAATAAGTGGATATATTATGAGAACCCAAACGCAAAAAACATACACCAAGCCCAGCGAGTCGGCCGAATCTTAGCTGAAGCAAAATATTCATGCGGAGGTCATGCTCTGCATATGGTGGGATCAGAAGGATGTCGTCTACTACGAACTGCTTCCAAGTGGTCAAATCATCAATGGACCATGGTATCGAACCCAACTACAATAATTCGTTTGAAGCGGGCGTTGAAAGAAAAACTGCCAGAATATGAGACCAAACACGAGTCCGTAATTTTTCACCACGACAATGCTCGGCTACATGTCAAAAACTATTTGGATAATTGTGAATGGGAAATTCTGCCTCACCCGCCTTATAGTTCAGACGTGGCATTATCCGACTACCATTTGTTTAGATCGATACAGAACGCTCTCACTGGAATACGCTTTACTTCAATAGAAGAAATCAAAAATTGGTTCGATGCGTTCTTGGGCTCAAAAACGGAGAAATTTTTTTTGGTCCAGAATTCATAAGTTGCCAGGAAAGAATTGTAACTTGCGACGGACAATATTTAGAATAGAAAATATATTTTTTTACAACAAAGCTTCAAATTTGGGAAAAAAGCTGGAAGCTTACTAGTTGACACAGTATGTATTATACTTTTTTCCACAATATATATATATTATTTTTCCACAAGTAAACTTGCAAACCCGAGTAAAAATGACCGAGGGATCCACACGCCCGCAGAAGGTCTGCATAGTGAACCTTGAGGGACACACAAGGAGCTACACGTCCACACCAGGAACACACACAGTAGATCGAAAGTGACCAGAAGAAAAATGTGTGTCCCTGGTGCAGGCGTATGGATCCCTGTGTGTCCCTGGTGTGGACGTGTATATCCCGGTATGTCCTTCAAGGTTCACTATGCAGACCTGCTGCGGGCGTGTGTATCCCGCGATCATTTTTAACCATTTTTACTCGAGAATACAATTTTTCAAAATTGAAATCTTACGTCATCTTTGTAGGGTCTCATGGCTTCAATCCCCTAGCCTATTATTGAAATGTTTGCTCTCTTCATGTTTTCTTGTCCTGTATATGCATGCATGCACCCTCCAACTATCAATCTCAAAAAATATAACTCCTATTTATTCAGTTTGCGTGAGAACAGTTTTTTTTAACGCTCTATGAGTCTGATTCCGTCAAATATACAGAATATTAAAATCTCCATAGGATTCGAGCTCTTGAGGGCATTTTATTAATGAATGATCGATGCCTGTGGCTCCTGGCTCTCTCTATAGATCCTCATTTGCATTTAACGATCAACGGTGAACGAGCGAGCAAGAAGAGAAGCTTTTGACAATAATCATTGTCATGCAAAAATTTTTTTTATCTCTAGAGAGTGATGCGATATAAATTTCTTTGGATAGTCGATAAATGGAAATGCAACTTTTTTTTCCTTACAAAAAAAAAAAAAGTAAAAATGATTGAATAGCGAGAACTTAATCACTATGAATGTGTATCTAAGTCAGATTGAATTTTAAACATGACGTAGAGAAGTGGGGATTTGTTTATCTATTCCTCCCTTGATATAGCTATCACGTGATAATATATATAGTTGAGAGTGTAATAAATTTTACTTTAAATGTATTAGCATCAACTCGGGATTTTATTACCATTTTCTACTTAAAGTACAGTAATAATATTAAATATATTTTAAAGTTTTAGAGTAGAGGAAATAAATTTAACCTATATTTTAATTATTATAGTTAAGTTATTAAAATGAAATCTTAGACATGTGGTGGACACATAGAGCTGCGATCTTTCGGTTTTTTTACATGAAAGGAGGTTATTAATCCGTTTTATACCAACATTCACAGTTTTTATGTTAATTATTGAAATGAATTAAAAGAAAAAGAGATATTCTTTAACGATAAAATGGATTAATGACCTCCTTTTGTGTAAAAAACCGAAACATCGCAGCTTTATGTGTCCACCATGAATCTAATGGCCGGTTGCTTCACTTATAATCAACTAGCAAATTTATTCGACGGATAGTAAATCATTCATATAATAAATAAGAACATGCTTAACCTTCGAGTTAAAAAATGAGTTTTTTCAGATATAAAATTAATTATAATTAACTGGCTGAAAGAAAAAGAGAGTTTTGTTAAGTTAGCAACTTAATAAAGATATAAGTTATAAAAAGTAAAAAGTACTAATATTGGGCATAGGCGTAGCCAGGGGGGTTTTTGGGGGTTCAAACCCCCCTCCCATGGGACCCAAACCATGACTAGATATTTAAGCTTTATAATACAGGGTAAGGGAAAGTAAAATATAATGATTTACACTAGCTAAAAAAAAAAAACAAAATCATTTATAAATACCCTTAAATAATCTTAAATTTTTCAAATGTTTGAAAAAATTTTCTTGAACCCCCTCCCCCCATCAAAAATTTCTGGCTACGCCAATGATATTGGGGTCCAGGTATTCTTAGTTAAGCCATTTCGTATCCAAATGGCTTAAATAAAATCATCGCACTGCTTGGGATCCGAACTCGTGACCTTTGGTATATAAGGCAGGCGCTCTACCAACTACACCAAGCCCGAGGGCTACAAAAATTTGAAAATTTTTAAAAAAATAAACGTAGGCAGCAAGCAAAGAAATAAAAATTTTATTTAATTATTATCCTCGAGGTTTCGCATCGCTCCCATCTTCAGGATGATAAATTGTTAATTTTGCTTAGATTGATACAAACGTCGATGATTTTTAAATAAAATTTTTTATTTCTTTGCTTGCTTCCTACATACTCCTTTTAATCATATGATTAGCTTAACTAGATGTGAAAATACTCGAAAGTCACAGTCAACTAACTTATCCGATCGGTAGCTAGTTAACTAGATGTGAAGCAACCAGCCCTAAGATTTCATTTTAATAACAATCATAATAATTAAAATATAGGTTAAATTTATTTCCTCTACAATCAAACTGACAATGATGAATGTCATAATGGATAACCTCAACTATTTTTATTAATTCTTATAGTAACGGGATTGACGGTATAATTTCTTTAAAGTCTAAATGTGGACATATTAAAAAAAAATATAGCCTAAAATTCCGAAAAGATGAAAAAAAATATTTATTTATTCTTAGCTTTTAACTTTTTTTAACGTCGTTAGTAAAATAGAGAGATTAATGTTTATTATTATTTGCATAAAATATTTAATTAAGCTTTGATATCTCTTCAATCCTTTCTATTAAAAATCCTTCAGCTATAATAATAATAAAAAAAACCCTTAGCTTTTAATTAATTTTTTTTTCAACAACCTTTTTAAAATCTTTTATTAAAAATATTATAAATTTTATACGGATCAGAAGAAGCATAGCAATAAAATAGGTGTCAAGTTATAACGTGTGCTGCTAAGTTCTATTGAGCGCACCCCCCCCCCTCCCACCCTCTATACTTTCTTAAAGGTAATAGAGGTTAATCTTCGGACAAAAAAAATAATGACTTCTGTTAATTACAGTTATTTAATTTAATTTCCTCTTTCCGACGTTCTGGGAAACGTCATTCATCTTCAAGACAAGGGTTGTTAAAATTTCACTGCTTCACATTGGGTAGAATTTTAATATATTTTACAATGCCCTGCATTTACTATGATGGTGACTCAGTACAAAGACAAGCAGAACATTTCGTAGGCCTATATTGTAAATTATACTAAAATTTTACCCTATCTAACAACTGAAGAAGTCAAGGTATTTTTGACCTGAAGATGGGTGACGTTTAGTACCCGAAACGTATGTAATTTGGGCCGAAAGAAGTCTTATTATTTTTTCTGTTTCTAATTATACTACTGCCTTCCTCCCATGGGGTCGCAGGGGGGGCAACCAGGCACGCCCCCCTGGAAAATTAAAATGATGAAAAAATGTATAAAACAAAAAAAAAAATACAAAAAAACCTTTCACAGTATACATCCACCTTGCCGCGGTGGAAAGCTTTAAATACTAAGAGATGTATAACATTATTAATATCAAAATACTTTTTTTAACTTATCTGGAAGTGACTTGCCCCCCCCTGCAAAAATCCTTGCCCCCCTGCAAAAAATCCTGCGGACGCCCTTGCTTCCTCCACAAGTCCTTTACAAATACGGTAATAAAATTTAATTCAAAATTCCTTGAGTTGAGTGGGGTGTAGATTATCAGTGAAAAATAAAAAAAAAATTTAGAGCTAATGCTTAAAAGAATGCACTGCGGGCTGCATACAAAAGCACCACAGGCGGAGTTTGAGTGGCTAATGACTAGACTAATGACTAGACCAACAGCCAAATTAATGTTGAAGAAATAATCACGTTTCGAGCTGCATATAAATTGAATTTCGCTGTTTTAGACTAATTACGGCAATCTTATAATTCGTTATGATCAGAGAGCGGATTTACATGCTATTGCATTTTTTTTTTTTTTTTGCAAATAGATAGCAATATGAAATTTAGTATCTGTAATAATTACATTTTAGATATTTTAGAAGTAATCTATCAAGTCCTATATTGTATGAAATTACATTTTTATTGCACGAATTCAGTTTTGTTCTATCATTGTTTTTTTTTTTTTTTTTTTTTTTTTATTTAGATTAATTTTAATTACAATCAAATTTTAACTATAATACTAGAATAAAGGATGAATCAGTTGACAAATATAAAATGAAACTACCCCCTTTAACCCATTTCCAGTCATATAAAATTTATTTTTAAAATTCTCTAACGCTCAAAGTAAAAGTGCAAAAAAAAAGGTATGGATTTGTTTTTCTTTGCATGAAGACTGTGGGATCGAAACGAAAATCCCGAATAAAAAACCACTGTGCAGATAAAGAAACAATGTTTTAAATTAAACAATTTCAAAAATTTTTCTTATTTATCTATTGTTTTAGGACATAACCGGAAAGCAATGGAAATTAAAAGCAAACCTCAACCACAATTGAGAGATCCAAAAATCAATGTGACTCTAGAGAAAAAAATAAATTCGGTATAGATTATGCAGAGCATTTGCACAGGCGAATATCTCACTAATAAAATAAATTAGCCCATTACACAATTTTTGGAAAAGTACACATCTCGTGTGGTTCCTGAAGAAAGGACACAAACGAAAAATTATTTGCCAATTGTTTTTGCTAAAACAATAAGAAAAAATTAAAAATGAATTTTTTTTTTTTTATTTGAGGGAAAAGCCTAAATTAAGGCACAAAAACCCTCAATAGCCTACAAAAAACATTCCCCGTTTATTTACCCCTGATGCACGTGCACGGAGGCACGCACCAACCCAAATGTACCGGTATCTAGCTCGAGAGCCATCAACCCGGTTTCTTATGTTGGGAGTGAGAGGGCCTTCACCTCTCTACTCCCCAAAAATCAGTCCTTTTCTGGACTGGTCTCTCCCTTTCTCCCATTTTCTCTATCTTGTCTCAAAATGAAATAGAATCTAATTTCGTTTATACTGTATTATGGTTGATTAAACTTCCGATGGATGATCGTCGACTTGATTTAAATATGGAAATGTTAATTATTGTAAATTACAATACATTCTTTATCTCACAATCAATTTAATTAGATAAATTCTTACATTGTAGAAATTTTTGAAGTTCTTTAACGCGGCTGACACAGGGTGAATTGGGAGAAAATGTAACGCAACAAAAACGGGTTCCTAACAAAAATGCGTTCCCAGCGCCCGAGCGACGGCGGAGGAAGGCGAGATTAGCCGAAGTCTTGACGAGGCCACGCCCACCTTCTTCTCTTTATTTCCTTCTATCTACCGTAGGCGAGAAATTACTCCCCGAAGGCGAGCAAGAGGTTCCAGCGGGCGCAGCTCCCTGGCTTTCCGTATATTTAAATAATATTCATTTTAAATTATATTCTGAGTTGAAGAAAAGGCGTGAGGAACTTCGTTCCTGCCGGGAGTCCAACGACCCCACACGTTTGCTTTTTAAGTCATTTTATTAAAAATTATCAATTTTTTATTTTTGCTCGAAAAGCAGTTTTTTTACTGCATGAATGTATAGTTTTTAATACATGAAACAGATTTTTATTGAACAAAAATCCGCTCTCTGGTTATGATTAAGGAAAGTGAGAGGGATTAAATCTCAATATGAAGTCCGTATATTCCCACTGAATAACAGAAAACTTTATTGTACAGTAATTGCTGAAATCATGATCAATTCTTTAATATTTAACCAGAGCTCACCGTGCATGGAGGGATGGAGAGCAGCGGCTGCCGCTCCAGGATAATGCAACAATGGCGGATTGTAGAGAAGACAGGTGGGTGAATTGACAGCGGCAGCAGCAGCTGCAGCGGCTGCAGCTGAATTGGGTGACCGGGGAGCAGCTGGACTCGCACTCCCGCCCATTGGTGGTGAATTGGCCCCGTTATTGGGATCGACACCCGCTGCAGCCGCTACAGCTGCGGCCATTGACTCGTCCGCACCGGAACTTAGAAGTTGCATCTCACGCATCTGACACTGTCGGATCTCATCATTGTAATCCTGTAAAAAAAATAAAAAATAAAAATTTGTTACTGTATAAAAATCTATTAAATTGAGAAATTTTTTTTAGCTATAAAATTCTTGTAAAAGTGAGATTACCGGGACTAGGAATTTTCTGAGTTCGGCGAGAGCGAAGGCAACGCGGGCATGAGCCTCGGCCGGGGGTGCGAAAGCAGTCACTTCTACGTGCAGGTCCTGGCGGAGGTGAGCGTGTTTTGGATCCGATGACGCTCGCAATTCTTCCTCCTAATCACAAAACAGAGTTGGGTTTTATTATATACCCGTAATATCTATCAATAATTGTTTTGTCACCTTCAGTTTATCCCGCATCGATCCTCTTCCAAGAATCGCCATTTTTGTCATGGTTTCCTCTTGAAGGCGTTTAAGTGAGTTGCCTTTTGGTCCAAGGAGTTTGCCGACGAAATTAAACTAAAAATTAGAATAAATAAACGCTTGATTAATTTGTTTCTGAACAAAACAAAAACATTGATATTATTAGCATATGAAAAGGGGTTGTTGGGATGCTTGATCGGGTGGCGTGTAATCTGGATAATCTCCTCTCTCTCTCTCTCAAAAAAATGAGTTTGGAATCACATCTAGGAGGGATTTTAATGATGGGCTATTCTCATACTTTAAGGATTAAATGAGGAAAAATTTCAAGCTTTGCTTTTCGTTAGGATAGAGTGAAATATTAATCTAAATACCAAATGGTATATGCCTGGACCCCCACATACATGTATATAGTATTTAAATAAAGTATACCGTCTGAACGCACACCAAAACGCTTTTCGATGCTCAATGCCAACGCACACCGATTAGGTAAAATGTTTTGTCATTGAGCGTTTTTGCCTAATCGGTGTGCGTTGGGATTTTTGCTTAATGGCCGAACATTTTGTCCAATGCCGACGCACACCGATTGAACAAAACGCTCGCTGGTAAAACATTTTGTTCAATGATGTCGAATCATGCTCAATTGTGTTTTGCCTGTATGTGTGTGATAATCATGACCTCCCGTGATTGGAACAAGCTCCCTGCGTCTCTTCTTCTGTCCTAGCCCCATTCCCCCAATGCGGGGTCGGCGAACCTCACTCTTTTCCCTCCAACCCTATCATGCATTTTTGCGACCGGAAGAAACCAGGCCGGTCCGTAGCACGGTCTGACGCCTTGAAAAGAGGAAAATGTCTGTCTCAAACATACAAAGAACTGAAGGACTGCCTGTCCCAGCTCGGGCAGCTCGTGGTCGCCATCCACGTACCCATAAGGGTGGGCTTTTGAGTGACACAAGCTCCCTGCGTCTATCTTCCCCAAAACCTACAATCTTCAGACTTTCAAGTCTAATCTCAACAGGCATCTTCTCAGTCCCGCAGTTGAGTTCCCCTTTTATGTTTCTCCTTTTGTTTTTATTTTCTTCCTGGCTGCATGTGACCATAGTTCATTATAGGTTTTCGGACCTTCTGCACCCATTTCAATAAAAAAAAAATTTTTTCTCGCATGGAACGGGATGCGAACCTTTCGTTACTTGGTACAAACGGCCAGTATGCTAACCCCTAAACCAAGGCCCGGGGTACTTAAAAAAATAAATTTTATATAACTTTAGATAATATAATTATCAAAAAGTTCTAAAATGAATTTGTTTCAAATTTAATTAAAATTGTCAGAAAATAATAGAATAAGAATAAAACTGTCGTTTCCAAGTAAATGATATTAATTTAGCTAAAGTTGTTTTCTGCTTGGATAAATTTATTATATATTATTTGAGACAAGAGTGGTAATGACAATCCCCTCTCCTTCTTACCTCCACCCCCTCTTCTCGACTCGCGTAACGTGAAACGCGGACAATGAACGCCTGCCCCTCGCTCGATCCTTCTATTAATACAAATAAAGACAAGTCGAGTTGAGGCGCATTCAAATCAACATAATGATAATAATATCATCAACCATGATAGCCACTTAGAAATTATCTCTCCGTGTTTCACAAATACAGTAATTATTAAAAAAATGTCAAAATCTTTTAAGGAAAATTAATCTTTCTGGTTAGATTATTCAACTTTTCCATAGAGAAGATGTTATTTGCATTAAAATGTTCTTTTACAAAATACCCTTCTGTTTACAAGTACTTTTTTTATTTTTAGAATAGATTAGCAAAGCCCGCAGAAGGTGTGTCTGCAGACAACAATAATCTGTGTCTGTCTGTGAACAAAATATCTCAAGATGAAAAAGAGATAGGAGGTTGGAATTTTATATTTAAGTTAGGTACCCCCTGGGACGTGACACGAAGCTTTTGAACAAAATTGGCCAAAAAGTACTAGTACTTTACTGATGTATAATACTTTTTCAGTTTTTATTTGATTTTCTCAAAATTTGTTCTAACGATTTTGATTAAAATTCATAAATCAATTATTAAAATGTTTATTCTCATTTTGCCTTTGAAATCTTTTTTTTTTTTTTTTTTTTTATTAGGCAAAAGGCAGAGCCATCATGCCTTCACACAATTTGAAATCTTTTGAAGCACACTTTTCTATGATATTTCATAGGAAAAATAGGAGAAATGGTTGCCATGGTAACATAATATAAATATTTTCCTTTTTTTTTTTTTGAACATTCACAGCCCTCGGGGCTTAGTGTAGAGGTTAGCGTTTTTATGTAAGTTATTTGGATACCAAATGACTTAAATAAAAATGCCTGGACCCCTAATTGATATATTAAACATAATGAGTATCGTTTAAAGTCTTAAATGGCCTAAGTTGCCGAAAAGACTGTGGGTAATTGTGTGTGAATGCGAGTTTAAAATGAGAAAAAAGTGTGGGTGTTAAAAAACAAAAACATTTGGTATCCAAATGGCTTAAATAAAATCATCCGACTGCCTGGGGTCCGAACCCGCGATTTTGGTATTCGAGGTTAGCACACTAATCCCTACACCAAGCTCCGAAGGCTATTCCTATGTTTATAAATTTTTCATATTGAATCCTATTATCGGCGGAAACTAAATTATATGTTGACACAAAACAAGCACAGTCACGGCCCCCGGGCTTGGCGTAGTTGGTAGCGCGCCTGCCTTGTATACCAAGGGTCGAGGGTTCGGATCCCAGGCAGTCCGGTCATTTTATTCAAGACATTTGGATACCAAATGCCTGGACCCCCAATAGATATATTAAAACATACGAGTATCGTCAAAGTCTTAAATGGCCTAAGTTGCATAAAAGACTGTATGTGTGTGCGAATGTTAGAGTGAGTGGGAAAAAAGTGTGAGTGTTAAAAAAAAAAAAATATTTTTCCATATTTATTTCAACTAATTCAATAAAGAGAAGTTTAATAAAAAGAAGAAATCCTTGTAGCTCTACGTAACAAAATAATTCTAATTCTTTGATTCCGTTGTCTATTCAATAAAACCCTTCAATCAAAAGACATTTGTTTTTGACACTAAAATGATTTTGACATTTAAAAAAGAAGAAGAATAATAACAAAAAAAAATGTCAATAGGCCTATTAAAAAAGTAAAAATTAAAGAAAAACTTTTTGTTATTATTTTTTAAGAAATACATGTGCGAGAGCAGAAAGATCCCTCCCTCCCTCTCAGGTCATGTGATATTTACATTTTATCATTCTGTGGGTTCATCTCACGTTGTATTATTTACTTGACTTCAAAAATAACCTTTTGACAAATATTTACTCACCAACAAAAAAATAAATAAATAAATAAACCTAATAGAATGGTAAATGAAAGATCATTTAGCAAAAAAATTCTAGTAATTAAAAAAAAATAAATTTAATGATTTGCGTGTTTGTATTTGTGGGAAGGGACCAAAGGGTCCTTTCAACTTTTAAAGTCCTAGAGTTAAAAAGGTATAAAATTTAACAAATTACCCATTTTAATATATTTTACTTTCTCTTACCTATTTATGTAATAGGCCTATATAGTGAGGAAGTATTGCATCAAAAATTTGATGTCAAGATTTTGATGGAAATACATGTTTTGAGGTCCCCTGAGTTCTAAAAAGTGCGTCCCGCAAATTGGTCTCTCTGTGGGTGTGATTTAATGCTTGAAGGAAATGAGCTAAGAGGTTGAAATTTTTACTTACTCGTTCATTAATATAGAGAGGGAAAGTATTGGATTCATGTCAAAAATTCAATGTCGAGATTTTGACGGATATACACGTTTTGAGGTCCCCTGAATCCAAAAAAGTGGTTTTCGCGACATGGTTTGTCTGTCTGTCTGTGTGTCTGTGAACAAAATATCTCAAGAACGAAAAGAGCTCTGAGATTGAAATTTTATATTTAAGTTAGGTACTCCCCTGGGACGTGACACGAAGCTTTTGAACAAAATCGACCAAAGAGTACTAGTACTTTACTGAAGTACTTTTTCAGTTTTTTACGAATTTCATTAAACTCGCTGCCACGATTTTGATTAAAATTCATTAAAAAAACTATTGTATTTTTCGCTCTTTAAACAGTATATTAATAAGTTTTTTTCCTAAAACGTGCCATTTCCAAAAGAAGCATTCGTAGCGCCATTTATGAAATGCAAACTTGGAACCAATGTGTTATAGGAAACTAAATATATTATATTTCGAGACAAAACTGGAGTGCACAAGTTTCGATTACCAAAGGTAAGAGAAAATTGTTTGCTGTGCGTTAAGTCACACCATATCTCTTCTCTATTCATACAATATTTATACAAGTTATCAGCGCATTCCAATTGATTTAAATAAATTCACCTGCCTGGGCATATTAAATGTTAATTGGAGAGCTATCAAGCTCGTTATTAGCAAGTGAAAAATTATAGTCTACTTTATATGCATTAAAAAAAAAAAATCTGGTGTGACTGGCGCACAGCACACAACTTTCTCTTACCTTCGGTAATCGAAAGTTGTGTTCTGTGCTTGTCACACCAGATTTTTTGTGTCGACATATATTTAGTTCCCTACAGTACGGAACATTTGAATGCAGATGTAAAATTTATATGTATGGGAAAATATTTATATTTTGTTACCATGGCAACCATTTCACCTATCTTCCCTATGAAATACAAGAGTAAAGTGGTCTTCAGAAGATTTCAATTGCAAAATGAGAATATACATTTTAAAGAGAATCTAAAAATTAATTGATTTTTGAATTTAAAAAAAAAATCGTTGGAGCAAATTTTGAGAAAATCGAAAAAAACTGAAAAAGTACATCAGTAAAGTACTAGTACTCTTTGGCCGATTTTGATTAAAAGCTTATTTTTCCGGTCCCGGGGTGTGTTTAACTTAAATATAAAATTTCAACCTCGTAGCTCAATTCCTTCATGCTTAAAATTGAACACACACACACACCCACCCACCCACCCACACACAGACAGACCATGTCGCGAAAACCACTTTTTTGGACTCAGGGGACCTCAAAACGTGAAGATCCATCAAAATCTCGACATCGAATTTTTGACATGAATCCAATACTTTCTCTCTATATATATATAACCCTGGTCGTACACGAGGACATTTCTAAAGCAATTTCTGGCGACATTTCTGGCTCCATAAAAATGTCTTGAAAAAATGGCCTGAATTTCTAGCTTGAAAAAAAACCTGTCATACACGAGGACATTTGTATTTTTGGGGCCAATTCTGCGCAGAAACGTGCGCAGTTTGAAAATTTAAACTGACAGCTGACTCAAAAACTTTTTTAGGTTAAAACTATGAGGCCCTTAATATATATAGAAATATATATTTATTAATAAAAATAATATATAGACATACCTCTTTTTGAAAAAAATAAGCTAAGAATTGTTTTTTAATATCTATACAAAGGATTTTTGGTTTCTTTAGATAAATAATAAATATTATATGCACAATGAAAATTTTATTTATTTAAAATTTTGTTAATCATAAAACTAAAATATAAAGAAATGAATGCATTCATATATTATACAAAATATAACTTGATTGTGATTTCCAAGCCTGAAGATTATGGTTTATAACCATCTGAACTGAATGTTCAGTCGAAAATAAACCTGCAACCAAAAAACTACCGTGTTTTATTTTATTAACTATCAACATCTCAGTTCATCATAAAAAACATTTCCACAATTTAAATTTAAATCATAATTGTTTGTTCAAATTCATCTAAAATAAATATTTTAGTTATTATCAAAGATTATATTCCAAATAAAAATTTAAATAAATAATAGTTATTTAAAACAAAGTATTCATTTACCTTATAATATAAATATATAATCTAGATATTGCTCTTCTTTAATATTATAATAATAATATTATAAACTATAATTTCCAAAAAAGAACTGCAAAAAAATATATTTTTATTAATTATTATATTCCAAGTGAAAATTTAAATAAATAATAATGTTATTTATTAATAATTTAATTAAATAATTAATTCTTACCTTAATTTTATTTTCCAAATGAGGTGTGTCGATATATTTTATATTTTTATGATAATTTGACAATATAATTATTTTAAAGATCTGTCAACTGCTGTCAAAAACTGAAAAATTCTAGGTTATGATGACAACAAATTTCCAAAAAGCGGTGTTGCCAGATATGGTCGATTTACTGCGCACCCTCTTTGCGTCGAATTGGCCCAAGAAAATAGAACACGGGCTATTTTTCTGGCGCGATCAGACAACTTTTCGTCATACACGGAGACATTTTTCTTGACCGAGAAATGTCTTCAAACGGCCATTTTCGACGCGTTTGCGTTTGTGCGCATTCTGATTGCGCCGATTTGGCCCGAAAAAATAGAACAAACATTTTTTTCAAGCCAATTCCAATTCCAATTACATTTTTGCTGTCATACACGAAGACATTTTTATGGAGCCAGAAATGTCACGAAAAATTGCTCGAAAAATGTCCTCGTGTACGACCAGGGTTACATATATACATAGGTAAGAGAAAGTAAAAAAAGAAATTAAAAACACTAGGACATAAGTCACAATGATTAATAATTAAAATGAGCTTTTTGCAACCTGGCACGTCTTTAGAAGTGATTTATTTATCGAATCAAAACACTGACACAAGATTGTAAAATGTTAAAAAGGTAATTTTTAACAAATCATTGACCTAGTGTTGTTGATTTCTCCTATATCCAATGTTTCAACCAGATTATGACAGTTTAAATCTAAATACTATTAAAAGCTGCCTTTAAATCGAAATTGCATTTCTCTCTTTCACTAACAATATCTAAAAAAATATAAAATTCCTGTTCATTCTTAATCGGCAAAAGAACGCTATGTGGCACCATCAGATTTTTACTTTTTTTTATAGTAATTATAAAAGGTGTTCATTCAGCTTGTTTGTTAATTTCAGTTTCCAGTCGCCTCTTTCTGCTCTAAATCACTGAATATTAAATAAAATAATCCAATTTTCACATAATTACATCATCAACATTCCATATTTGATGAAAATTTTGATTTTCAACAAAATTTAAAGAGAGACATTTGAAATGAGCGTTTTGAAATTTTAATGAATTTCTCTCTGTCTCTTTTTTTTATTGCTTTTTGAAAATGATTTCTCTTTAAATTCATTTTTAATATTAAAAAAAAAAAAAATCATTTCTAAAAGCGAAAACATGATGAGATGATTTGAATATTATATACCGAATATAGAAATTAAAAAAAAAAATGGACTTTTATGTTTTCATGTCATTCGAGGTTAATTCATGAGAGAATAAATAAAATTGAACAGCCAGCCAGCCGTTCATTAGAAAATTTTGGCAGCAATGCAATTATATCTGGAATATATTAATATAATAAATAATCATAATAAATAGATATTAATAAAAACATCTGCACTCTTTTTTGGTTAAGCCAACATTTTTAAATTTGTAAAATTAAAATTTATATAAAAATAATATTAATATCCTTTTAATAAACAAAAACAAGTTTGTTTTTTTTATTTTAGTCCTTCAACTCAAAAAAGATTTAAGGAGGTTCAGGAGCGACGTCTAAACGTACTTTAAAAAAAAAAAAACTAGACTATTATAAGGAATTTTTCAATGTGGTTTTTTTTTAAATGAATTAAATTCATAAGAGATTATGAATTATGACATCGAGCTATAATTTTTTTAATGACTTATTAAAAAATTACCGTAATTAATTTTTTTGTTATCAAGCAAATACAAAAAACAATATGTCCCAATAATCTTTAATTTTGTTTAAATTTAAAAATGAATTTATTGTTATTATTAATCACATATTAATTAAGAAATTTTTAAAATAAGCTTAGATGATTTATTTAAAAACCAACTGTCAAATTAGTTCAGCATTCTTGCAATAGATGGCAGCCTATATAGTATTAGCCTATATCTGGCCTATAGTAATATTTTTATGCTTTTATAAAAGATACATGATATATAATAACATTTATAAAGTATTTATTGTTAAAAGATCAATGAAAATCAACCAAATGCATTAAATATTATTAGCTACCATTCTGACATCTCTTGGCAAATTTTTGAATTACTTGATTTTTTGGGCATACTTTTTATGACACACTCCGCCATCTTATCATTAATAAATTCATTTTGTGATTTATTAATAAAGAAAATTTTATCTAATCACAAAGATCTCTCTTTTTTCTATAGTGTATAAAAATTCAATTCCCAAAAATAAAATAAAGTAAATTCAATTTAGTGACTAGGCTATAATTAATTCCATTGAATTTTGATGGGCTTTCATCGCTTTTTTTAACGTTTTACCTTGTGTGTCTGTCGTTATTGAGGGCGCAAAAACAAAGCAACAAAATTCGTTTCATTGTTAGATTAAATAATTGCTCATTTTTAATTGAAATAAAATTTAAAACATAAAATATTACAAATAATATAAATTAAAAAGATTTTTTTGTTACAAGAGTATTTAGAATTACATTGAAGTTTGACGTTTGACTCCCCCTTCATTTTATGTTAATAATATCTTATTCAAATGAAAGGATCTCATCAAGTTTCATTTCCAAAATATGCCAAGAGATGTCAGAATGGTAGCTAATAATATTTAATGCATTTGGTTGATTTTCATTGATCTTTTAACAATAAATACTCTATAAATGTTATTATATATTATGTATCTTTTACAAAAGCATAAAAATATGTAAATATAGGCCAGATATAAGCCATTAGGCGATCGGCTGTTAGACTAGCTTGCCAGTGGCGTAGTGAGATTAACGCGCGCCCGGGGCACAATACCTTTTAAGCGACCCCCCCTTTCGAAAACCATATAATATTATATGTAGAATATACAAAATTATTATGGGGGCGGTATAACTCGCCGAAAATTTTCTCGCCCAAAGCAAAATCTCGCCTAAATCAAACTCGCCGAAAATCCGGAAAGTTCCAAAATAAAATATTTTTAAAAATCTTGTGTGACTGTCCCACCAGATTTTTTGTGTCGACATACGTATATATAGTTTCCGCCGATATATTAGAAGATGAAATGAAATTTATAAGCAGGGCTCGGGCCCTCGGGCTTGGTCTAGTGGCTAGAGTGCTGGCCTTCTAAACCAAGGGTCAGGGGTTAAGACCAAATGGATACCAAATGGCTTAAATAAGAATGCCTGGACCCCAAATATATATATTATTAATTAATATAACCGTTATCGTCAAAGTCTTATATGGCCTAAGTTGCCGAAACGACTGTGTGCATGTGTGTGTGAGTGTGAGTAGGAATGAGAAAAAGTGTGAGTGTTTTTTTTTTTTATTAAAAAAAAAAAGTACTAATAAAACCTCAAATTATGCATTTAAAAAGGCCAAAATATAAATAAATAAATAAATAAATCTATTACGACCCGCTCCAAAAATCAAAAATATTCTGTGTGTGTATGTGTTCAATTTTAAGCATGAAGGAATTGAGCTAGGAAGATGAAATTTTATATTCAAGTTAGGCGCCGCCCTAGGGCGTAAAATAAGCTTTTAATTAAAATCGGCCAAAGAATTTCGATGTACTTTTTCAGTTTTTTTCGATTTTCTCAAAATTCGTTCCAAAGATTTTGATTAAAATTCAAAAATCAATTATTTTTTAGATGTTCCTTAAAATGTATATTCTCATTTTGCTTTTGAAATCTTATGAAGACCACTTAACCCTTTTAGTTCATAAGAAAGATTGAAGCCAGGAATATAAATAGATATTTTCCCATATTTATAAATTTCAAAACATCGTCTAATACAGTGGTTTCCAAACTTTATGTTACCACGCCTCCCTTAAAAATAATTAATCTTATGACGCCCCCCCCCCATTTTTAAAATATTTTATTTATTCATATTTATATTAAAACTAGCAATCATTTGGAAAATTGGTTCTGGGGGCCAATATTCGCGCCTCTCCTTAGACTAGACCGCGTCTCCCTAGGGAGGTGAGCCTCACAGTTTGGAAAAAGCTGGTATAAGGGTATTTTATGGCTGGTGGAATTTGTATTAGGAATGCAAGTTAGATCATTTGTTTATATTTACACTATTTCTAGTTTGATTCTGTTAAGTCTACTTAGACAACAATTAGATTCTGAGGTTTTGTAGACTCAAACCAGGCGTTCGATTTCGACTCGGGTCTCTAAATAAAGTTTTAACAGCGACGTTAACATGTTGCTTTTATTTCAAAGCTATCAAAATCATAATCTTACTTTTTAAGTTAAGGACGTCATGTTTATTTTAAATACCACGTTAAAATATTAATGGCACCCCCTAGACATGGGATTAATTTTTAACACTATTTACTAAATGCTAATACTTTGGCTTTAAAGTTTTTGTTTACAGAATAGCTATTTGAGGGAAGGAAGTGATTTTGAATAGTATTTTTTAACGCTGATTGTTTTTACATTACTTTTTAACACCTATTTGCTTATTTTAAATTTTAAAGTCTGTTTTTAGAGAATAGACGCATGGGCGTACCCAGTGAGGGGCAGAGGAGCCCCCCCCCCTAGAAGCAACAAAAAAAAAATTAAATGTTTAAAAGTGATGAAACGAAACAAAATTGGTGGATGGCGACGGGGAATGATTCTTTTTGTTAGGACTCGAGGGTTTTTAGGCCTTTAATTCGAAGGCTTTACCCCTCTATATAAAAATAGCTATGTCACAATCTGGACGACCATGATCGGCCCCCCCCCCCCTGGACGACCATGATCTGACCATGCCCCCCCCCCCCTAGTTTTGTTCCTGGGTACGCCCATGAATAGACCTGTCTGTATGCTTTTGTTTTGATTTTTTTTTCAAAATTAGCAAAAATTGTCTTTTCTTTGTTGATTATTTCAAAAACTATTCATTTATCGAAAAAATGCCAAATAATAAAAACTTTATAAAATAGTCTGTGTATTATAATCTGACAAAAAAAATTGAAAATTTCAAAATTTTCGAAAAAATTTATACTTCCGGTTGACGTATTTACTCCAAAAGTTGATACATTTTTTAGTGTCAGAAGTATTATATATACCTAATTTCATCGATGTGACTGCTTGTGCTTTTAAACAATCATGTTCACACACACGGACATCTAATTCCAAAAATTTTTTTTTTTTAGACCCGTCATCAAAATCTTCTAGTCGATTTTTTTTTACGAATTTCGTATACGAAAAATTAAAAAAGTACTAATTTGTACACTCTTATTTAAAACTAAAAAAAAAGAATTTCCAGATCTATTCGGTATATATTTTAGTTGCCAGCTTATTGTCCCTCTTGGATGTTTATTAAATTTTGTATTCAAACGTTCCACACGCTGGGTTTTCGTGGCCACCTACCGTGCTTGAAATGTCTTCACTGCAACAACTCTGTTGCTTATTTAAAAGGAAGAAGAAATTTTATCCTGGTGGATATGCATAGTTGTCGAATGAATGGTGAATGGGTTGCCGGTGCACCGGGCGACGCGCCGATTATCACAGGGTGATCCAAAACGTTTGTAAATTAATTTGAACTATTTATGAAATTTAATTTAAACCCTCAAAGTGACGACCTAGCGTGTTCTACATTCTACTTTTTACTCCAGTATACCATGTGATCGGGAAATAATCATGGAGAGAAGATAATCAATTAAACCTAGGTGTTTTTAAGAAAGTAAAATATTTATAATATACGAACTTGGTAGATGCGCAGTTCTGCATCCACAATTGATTCTGAACTTGGTGCCTCCATAACTTCAAACCAGAGACGTTTGCCTTTTTCATGACGGCGCGGCGCAACGCGACTATCTGCAAGAAAATAAAACATTCTTTAATAAATTAAATCGCTTGCTTCCATATTTACAACTAGAATCTTCTATATATATAATTGTGGAGTGTCCGTCTGTCTGTTTGTTATGACTGCCCAATTTCCCGTTGGAAATTTGAACGTTATGAAGAGTCCAGGAAAAAAAAAACTCGGATTCCCAAATTCCCAAAGGAGAAGGCTCAAAAAATTCCTTGAAATTAAACAGAAGGTATTTTGTTCTTGTCACCCCTTATGAAAAATTAAAGCCAATTAATTTTAAATTTCTTAAATGAAAAAATTATAAAATTTATTATATACTGGTATATATGTTTCTTTTAATTCTTATAGGAATATATAATAGGTATTTATAAAATACATAAAACCAAATATATATTTTGCCCTCGGGCTTGGCTTCGACCATACATCCTGATGATGAGCATCACGCTGGTTAGCGTTCGAAACGTCGGCAGAGAAGATTTAAATTTTGTTTTTTTGTTGGCTGCTTTTTCATCAACTTCTGAATTTAGTTACCTCTTCGATTAGATTAATAAAAGGAGATGTCCGCCTCTCTCGAATGAAAATTCCAATAAAATAACACGCTTCGGCTTCAAATAGATAACCCCTTCATCAGTTCTAATGAGAATATAGGCAATCTCGATGTGCTATTCATACAAATTGTGTTTATTCTCATAAGTACTGACGATGACGTTATTTAATTAAAGCCGAAACGTTTTCTTTTATTAGGATTTTTATCCGATAGAAGTTACTTTTATTACTTTCTCTTACCTATGTATATATGTAATATATATATAGAGAGAAAGTATTGGATTCATGTCAAAAATTCGATGTCGAGATTTTGATGGATCTTCACGTTTTGAGGTCCCCTGAATCCAAAAAAATGGTTTTCGCGACATGGTCTGTCTGTGGGTGTGTGGGTGGGTGTGTGGGTGGGTGTGTGTTCAATTTTAAGGATGAAGGAATTGAGCTACGAGGTTGAAATTTTATATTTAAGTTAAACACCCCCCGGGACCGGAAAAATAAGCTTTTAATCAAAATCGGCCAAAGAGTACTAGTACTTTACTGATGTACTTTTTCAGTTTTTTTCGATTTTCTCAAAATTTGCTCCAACGATTTTTTTTAAAATTCAAAAATCAATTATTTTTCAGATGCTCTTTCAAATGTATATTCTCATTTTGCAATTGAAATCTTCTGAAGACCACTTTACTCTTGTATTTCATAGGGAAGATAGGAGAAATGGTTGCCATGGTAACAAAATATAAATATTTTCCCATACTTATAAATTTTACATCTGACAAATGAATTCATATGTTCCGTACTGTCGGGAACTAAATATATGTCGACACAAAAAATCTGGTGTGACAAGCACAGAACACAACTTTCGATTACCGAAGGTAAGAGAAAGTTGTGTGCTGTGCGCCAGTCACACCAGATTTTTTTTCTAATTAAGAGAAAGGTATTTTTTGATGATGCTTCTGTCAAACCTTATCCTTATCGTCGCTTCATTAACTTAATAATTAATAAAGCGAAGGGGTGGCTGGATATGACCCTCCTGCCTCTACCTGACCATAACCTTGACTTGAGAGGAAATAATGCGATAAAAAAAAAAACTTTAATTATATGATCCTATCCACAAAGGGGTCTGATGATCTCAGATTGAAAGCCCTCCGAAAAGAACGATTTTCGAAATAAACGTTAACAGGCACCCTATTTGGGGATTTATTGACTTCATTATTTACCAAAAATTCACATATTGCTTGTTTAGAAATTAAACACTCTGTTTATTTTTTTTATTAAAATTTTGGGGGAGGTGCGCATATTATGGACCGGGTCTATAATATGGACCACCGGCTTTTCTCAAAGAATGTTCGTTCTGTCAATCCGAGGGCCAACGCATCCATTTTTATTTTTTATCAACTCGCGACGGAATTTTTTTACATAAACATCTAAGCTCATAATGTCAACAAATATCATTTGAATGTGAAAGTAATTAAACCAAGGGGAAGGATGAGTTATTTTATAATTATTGATATTAAGTTGTAACATCGTAAAGATATTACAGATTTTTGAAAAAAAAAAAAAAAAAAATTCCTCGAAATATATGAGTATTGGAATATGGACCACCGGCATGTTTTAAATATGGACTAGGGTCACGTCAATGGCAATCACGATAACTGCTTACCTGAGGCACGGAAATAAATCAATGAAAATAGCCCAGAAGAAAAGAAAGATCTCAAATAATTTGGTGTGGGTAGTCGCACTTCTCTTATTGAAAAAAAAACTGAAAAAGTACATCAAAAGTATTTTTTGGCCGAATCTGTTTAAACGCTTCGTGTTAGGTCTCAGGGGGTGGCTAACTAAAATATAAAATTTCAACCTCGAATTTGAAAACAAGTGGTCCATATTATGTTACTTTTTTTTTGAAAGTTCATCAAAATGAAATATTTTAGAAAAATGTTGATTTTTATAAAATGTTGATGTTTTTTTAAGAATTTAGAAAGATATTTAATACTAGATAATTATAGAACTGTTTAAAATTGATAATACTGATTAAAATTAAAAGTTCTTAGTTTTATTTGACAAAATACTTATAGTGGTGCATAATTGGTACACTTCCCCCTGCGCGTAAAAAAACGTACCACTTTGTTTCTTCTTATAAACACCTGTTCTAATCTATCTTAATGACACTGTAATTTATTAAACATTTAATATGAAATATCTTAAACATTTCTAAGTAAATTTAACACAAATCCATCTAATTTCAACAAATAATTAAAATTTAAATAAAACAAAGACAAAAATGTCGATTTTTTTTTATTAACGCCAAATTAATATAATCTTTCCATTTCAGTTTTTCTCTGCCTATTTTATTGGAAATTCTTATAAAAACAAAATTTTTAATTAATATCTAGCTAAACATATCGAGATTATGTTGATTTGTCCCTCAAATTGGAAATCGACATATTATTCTTTATCATTAAAGTAGATTAGAACAGGTCTTCAAACAAAGTGTTATGTTATTTTTGTGTATAAAGGGGGGATTTTCAAGTATGAGACTAAAATCTATTTAAATAAATTTGAAGACTGCATAGGATCGCTACCCACCCCAATTAGCGTAAGTCCCCACCTGACATCTCGTCGCAGCCAGAATGTGCACATTCGGCGGTTTTTTTTTAGAGTTAAATGAACTTTGAATTTTCCCTTTTCGCAAATATATTTAAATTCCTCCTCCGAAAAAAAAGATTAAACCCTCAGTCTATTTTTATTTTTTTCAAAAGGCTTTAAGTGTTTTTTAATAGACTCCTTAAGGTCCTTTTTTCTTTTTGTCCAGTCGTATTTTATAGAATAATAAAAATATAAATATGTTTATATATAAATAATTCATAAAGTTTCCCAATGGAAAACATGCTGATGACGTAAGTTATTTATTTTTATAAACTTGTCAAAGGCGAAAGAAAGAAAGAAACAGGTAGAAAGAATATGGCATTTAAGTGACCTGACTGGACCCCGGTTGAGAGTCTTCTCACTCCCCTACCTGCTTTGCTTGTTTGACTCGCTGAGTTTCGTTTTTTTTTTTTTTTTCTTTTACCTGACAACTAAAACTATATTGATTATTTTGTTTATTTAATTTAATGACTCGCTGAAAAGAGGAGAGCAGCCCGAAATTATGCATTTAGAAGGAAATAGGGACGAAGTTATGCATGAAGGAAAACCAAAAACGAAATTGAGATAAGAACGCCATCTTGTAGAGAAAAAGAAGATCTATTTAAATCACAACATTATTAATCTGTGTTCTTTTTTTTTGTATATAACCAGAAAAAAGTCATTGCCATTGGTTTTGCTTACAATTGTGAGAATTAAATGCCTCTTATCCATAGGCGGATACAAGGGGGGGGGGGTAATTACCCCCCCCCCCCATGAGATTTGAAAAAATACCTTTTTTCGCCAAAAAATTTATTTTTAATGTAAAATTTTAAAAATTAATACTTAAAAATTTGATTTGTATTTATATTCTGGCCAACAAGTACAGAATGAGCCTTTAAATTACCGAAATTAAGAAAAATTATCGTGCTGTGCGACCAGTCACACCAGTTTACCCCCCCCCCCCCCCGAGAAACACCTCTAGATCCGCCCTTGCTCTTATCTCAAGTTTGATGGCTCTTGGTTCCTTCATGCATAACATCGTCCATTAGCGTTATGAGTTTGGAATTAAAAGATACGAGATCTATTCATTTGAATAAGGTTTTTAATTTTAATTTATACCTATTCTATAAATTCGGACTTTGCAATGTTTGGTGATTAGCTTCTGGTGCCAAAGGTCAAGGGTTCGTCCGAAAAATTTATTTCAATTGAAATAAATAGGAAATGTCTTCAGATGCCAAAAAAGATCTTAAACAAAAATAAATAAATAAAATTTGAAAGCTCGGGTTGGTGACCCCGAGCAATGTGGAACGTCCCCCGGTAGCCCAAGATATTATCAAGATGTACAGTCAGTTTCAATATTAACAGCCACCCTTAGAGAATAGAGCCGTGAAGTTAGACAACCAGAATGCTTAGTTAGCGTAATTGTTGTCTCAAAAATAGTATTTAGACTGCAATATTAATTAAAGTTTATTTATTTATTTATTTAATTATTGAGGAGGCGATCAGCCGAGGGGATAAAGCAGTTAAGCTTATAATTCTGAGTTGGAGACAACTCGAGTTCAAATCCACCTCATGGCAATAAATTATCCAACTCTATTTGAGATGCCTCCTCCTGAGGAAGGAAACGGGAACCCACCTCAGTATTATTCCCATGAAAGTTACTCCTCAGAGTAACCACAACGTGTCAGATCTGACACTAATGATTGCATAGAATTTAATTATAAGGACGGTCGGCCAAAAAAATAAATACTTTTGCGTATTGTCCGTTTATTTGGAAATATTTCGACCCCAGTGATATGGAATCATCTTCAGTACAATCAACAGATTTTTTTCAAATCGTTGCTTTCTTCCAATTGATTATAAAAATTGCATTCATGGGATGCTCAGCTATTTTGTTTTTTGCTCAATTGGTGTACGTTCAACCTTAGAAGTAGGCCTATTTTATTTTTAATAAAATCCTTCTGCCTCCTATGAAAGGTATTTAAATATAATTTGTTGAAAAAATTGTATCTTTTTGGATTAATACGTAGAAAGAAAGGATGTCAGCCAAAAGGGATAGCCTCTCACTGTTGACGTTTCGGTCCGCAGCAGTAAGGGGAAATAAATGAAACAATTAGCTGCTCTTTTTTTCTCATTTTACTACATCAATACAATTAACTATAAAACTTCAAATTCTAACACATAATTTAAATAAAGTAAATATTTTTGAGTTCGCTCAAATACTATACAAATAAAAATGCAATCAAAGGGAGGGGGGGATCATCCTCTAGGTTTCTTACGCCAATTAACTAAAACCCTTTTTTTTTAACACTTTTTTCTTATTCACATTCACACATACTGTTACATTCACACAGTCTTTTCGACATCTTAGTCCATTTAAGACTTTTACGATATCCGTTATTATGGAGGGCTCGCTGGTGTAGTGAGCTAGGGTGTCGGCTTCTACAAAGAAGATCCCTGTTCAAATCCTTGGCGTGCGGGATTTTTCATTAAAATAAAAATATTTATTTAATATAAACAAATCCTTAAGCAAGCCCTGGATTGGAATATAGGATCTTACCACAATAGCCCCCAGGCAACTCTACGAGGAGAGGGAGTTGCTGTGACATCCCGTCCTGTGGAAGGGACGTAAAGAAGGTTCCCTCTCAGTGATGCATTCTTCGAAAGGAGTAGGCTACACGCCGGTGCTGAGGGAGTCCCTCCTCAACTAGGACATCCTCCATACCATACATAAAGAGGTTGGATATAAGGGGAGGCGGTTGGAACCAGAAACAAGGATTAGTTCACTAGCTAGAGAAGAAAGCAGGAGGAGGAGTTAGAGATAGGAAATGATGTAACTTCACGGGGTGCCGGTAGATGGCTACGGCCAGAGGCCGGTTGGGTTTGAGGTGTGTGTCTTCGTACACTTAAGCACCTCGGGTAAATAAACGGGGATCCCGATAGGAATTTCAAATAACTAAATAAATAAATAAATCCGTTATTATGAATATAATAATATATATATTGGGCTCCAGGCCTTCTTATTTAAGCCATTTGGTATCGAGATGGCTTAAATATTATCATCAGACTGCCTGGGATCCGAACCCCCGACCCTTGATATACATGGCAGGCGCGCTACCAACTACGCCAAGCCCAGGGGCAACTAAAACCATTTGATTTGCATTCAAAATTAAAAAAAAGTATCTTTAAAGGGACGATAATTGTCCTTTTGTCCTTCTTTAAAATGGGTTCTAATTCATAAATTTCTAATTTTCATTTTCACATATCCAACTGAAATTGTTCTATAAATAACTCAAGTAATTTTATTTTTTTTTTAAAAAGCCCTTAGACCCCCCACATGCACACCTCCTGGAATCTCGGGACAGGTAGATGGGCAGAGAGAGAGAGAGAGAGAAGAGAGAAGAGAGCTTTGTTTGTGTGAGGTCTCCAATCAGTGAAGGACATTTTCAATGACTTCTCTTTTCAAATGAAAAAAAAAAAAAAAAAAAAAATACACGGTAGGCTAAGTCAAACTAATAACCATTATATCGGAGTAAAGATGCTGCTTTCTATGCTGCAAAGGAAGGACTTATTCGTTCAAGAATAATTGTAGGAGATAAATAATCTCAAGGGATCCCCTCTAAGGAAGCAAACTTATCCGACCGATAGCAAATCATCGATATAGTAAACAAGAACACGTTTAACCCTCGAGTTAAAAAAATGAGTATTTTCTCATAAATCTAGTTATTATCTCAGAGGTAGAAGTTATAAAAATTATTAAAAATTAAAATCTATTTATAAATCGCTAATGCTGTCTGTCTGTCTGTCTGTTTGACCAACTTGCCAATTTAATATATGCTTAAAAACGATCTCCTACTGATTACATGAAAATTAGTTTCGTCCCGAAATTTCTATAACTTTTTGAGTTCTAGTTTTGGCTTAATATTGTTTTTATATTGCTTTAATATTGTATTTATATTGTTTTGGTTTTGTTTTCATATTGTATTAATTTCGCTTTTGTTTTGCTTTGGTATTGTATTAATTTTGTATGGTTTATGTTAATTTTTATGTATTTATTTTGTAAACCTTTTGGCCCAATGGCGCGTGACTAAACGGGCGAAATAAAAAAAAAAAACTTTTTGAAAAAAAACTTGAGGATTTAATAAATCCTCAAGTTTTTTTTTTTTTTTATTTACGGTAAGGCTATTCCGCCGTACCTACTTAAAAAATTTCAAAATATCAATACAAAATAAAAACAATAAAAATACAATAATAAAACAAAATTAAAGCAATATCAAAGCATAAGTAATAATCAAAAGATGAAAATCGAGAGTGTATTGGCTGCCGGCTTAAATTTTTATGTTGCAGTCAGTAATTCCTAAAGTTACGATTTTTTTTTTTAATTATTAAGGTCTTTTATGCCCTCGAGCTTGGCGTAGTTGGTAGCGCGCCTGCCTTGTATACCAAGGGTCGAGGGTTCGGATCCCAGGCAGTCCGAACCCGCGACTTTTGGAATACGAGGTTAGCACGCTAACTCCTACACCAAGCCCCGAGGGCATTCTTTGCATTTATGTATTCTATGAATGAAAACAAATCGTCAAGCAGGTAGTGGATTGGAATAGTAGTAATTTTTTTTCCAATGATTTTATTTAATGCATTTAAAAAAAATAAATAAATAAACAGGGCTTGTGTTCCTAATTTCACCTAAAGGGTAGTTAAGCCTTATACCAAACTTTAGGTTTTAGCTTGTTAACTACGATCAGAGTTGTAATTTAATTAGCTTAACTAGATGTGAAGTGAAAGTCAACTAGCTTTACGCCCCCGAAAAACAAGACCATTGAACGCCCGCCGGAAGCCATCGATATACTGTATGTATCTAAAATAAATAATAAATATTTATATAAGTCAAATGGCCTCTACAGCCGAAATGACTTAAAAAAAAAAAAAAAAAAAAAACTAGCTTTACGA
>JAKCPI010000639.1:0-34706 GCA_023213315.1 Euborellia annulipes
AAACCAAAAAATACTTGCATTTTCAATTATTCCTTATTTTCCTTAAAATCTAAATTAAAATATTATGAAATTGAATCAGCTGATTTGGAAAATTTACTTTTAAATTTCATTTATTGAATTTGTAATTAAATCTTTATTCAAAATTCTTTGTTATTTTAATTAATTTAATTTTATTTTTAATTATGAAGTTAATATTTAGTTAATTTTATTATATTTTTAGAGCTCTTTATTTATTAAAAGAAATTGATCTGTGATTATTATTATTTTAATTATTGTAAATTTAATTATTTTAATTGATTTTATATAAAAAAAATATTATAAAAGTAATTTTCAAATTTAAAAGTTATTCGTTTTTTGAATTTTTTATCACTATGCTTGCGTTAAAGTTTCTCTATGAAAAGAGTTCTTTATTTGTTTTAATATTTTGCGCAATTATTTTTATTTTATTTGAATATTCAAATTATTTGTGATTATTCTCAAATCAGATCTGATAGTAAAAAATTTGTTTCATCTTAGCTTTGGTTGATCCCGGCGTTCAAAATGGCTGGAGGCAATACTGCGTTGTCAACCACGGCGGTTGAGTTCGAAATTTTCCTTCGCCGATTTGAAGATCTTCCGATCACTTCACAGCTTCAGAAATCACTTTAAATTATTGCAAATGTTTACTAGTTGTGTTTGATGTTAGTTTAAACTGTATTTGTAAAGAGAAACTTTATCTTTTCGGGTGTTAGTGGGAGCGTGATTTGTTCCGTGTTCTGATCAATTTCATAATGGAAGCTCGGCGTCTTGCTGCCTGGCGTGGGATGCGGCGACCGCTGTGATATCTGAGGGTTAGCCTCGCACCTTCTCGCTCTCCTTCTAGCCTCGCTCTTTCTCCCAATGCGTATTCGCTTGATCGTCTGCTTTTAATAAACAAATTACCTTTTCACAACTTTCACCTTTATAAAATCACTTTCTTTTACATTTTATTATATTATAATTTTGTAATAGATCAAATTCTTTTAATTTTTATTCTTTTTTAAATTTATTTCTAATTAAATTAAACATTTGATTCACATTTCTTTTGACATATTACTGTACGGTGCTGCTATCTGTCGACACCCGATTGTACCATTTCTCTCTCTCTCTTGTGTACTCCAAATTCAAATAATTTCATAATTTCAAAAAAAAATAATTTCTGTTAGGCCGAATTTCTTTTTCACCGTTACATAAGCCCCCAAAAATTTCTGATAAGACTGGATGTTCCAGGCTTAGAAGAAATTTTTCTGATTTCTGATAAAAAAAATAAATTGTTGATTGGCTTCGTTTACTCCAACGATCGCCTCTCGTTTCTTGATGGTGATTTTCCATCTTTAATGGTTTGTTATATAAAAAAAAATTAAAAAGTTTACATCCTTAGTTTATAGACTTTACGGTCTCCCCCCAATTATAGTTTGTTAAAAAAAAAAATTTAATTTTGTTTGTTGCATCATAGCGTTCGAATCAAGGATGTGGGTGATATGGGATGGTGTTGATGAAGAAGTGATTTGTGTAGAGGGTGGATGGTGATCTCCCGATCGGGTCACCCTACTACATGTTGTTGGCCAGATGTTGGGCTGTGCGTACAGGAAGACAAAGTAGGGGCGCCGCCTCCCCTTTGGTTGCTAGCAACTGTCCTCAACTATTGGGCTTCTTCACCCTCACAATCCGATATCACCACGGTCGGTGATACTGCTCCTTCTTCTGGACACGTTCGGTTGTATGATGATTTAGGGAGGCAACGAGATGTAGTGGTGGTTGTCACACTCCCTATGTCGAAATCGGTGGTTGTTGTCAAATCCGGTGTTGTCGTAATTGGTATTGTTGAGATGAGGCATTTGGGTTCCGAACGTTGTTGGTTGGTATTCGATGGTTGGTTGAGATGTTGATTCCGATTCTTCCACCTCTTCTACTAAGTAGGAAGAGATGATTATTTCATCATCTTCTCCCAAATCCTCCACCTCAACTATCTCCACAAATGATTCTTGAGCCTGAAGGGGCAGAGGAGATGAGGGTGGAGCTGGTGTGTGAAAGATGTTGATGCACGTTAGCTGCACGCTCATTCCCTCCGCCTTCCTCTTGTCCGGGATGTTGTTTGTTATCTCCTGTTGACTATCTGATGATGTGATTTGAACGGCTGAGGTTTCGCTGTTCGACATGTTTTCGGTTGTTTCTTCCATGGATTGGGGAGGAGATGGAGATGGGTCTGCATTTCGGTTGGGTGTTTATGCACTCTTGCTCCTCCTTCTCTTCCTCTTCCATCTTGTTCTCTTCTTTGATAGGTTGTTCGATAGGTTGAATGTCCGGTTTTGGTGGTTGGGTTTCCTGTGGGGTGAATGATGACATTATTTTCTTGGTGGGTGTTTCCGAGGAAGTTCCCCAACCTACGAACTTCCTCTTGGGGAGTTTTCCGAGGGTTGATTTCTCGTGAGGAGACCAGTCGCTGTGGGGTGAGATGGAAGTGGAATGATTCTATGTGTTATTGTCTCGCTCGCCATTCCTGGACTGGGAGCGGCGGCATTTGGCATTGGAACGGTCCTCACAGCTGCTGCTGGTCTTTGTGGGTTGTTTCGACTCGGTCCCGTGGAACGAGTCAGATTATAATTACGGATGTTCTGAGGATCTTCGCGTGGAATGTTGAATCTCACTCGTTCCACGGGAGAGTCCTCGTCTGCCACTGTCAGGACACGCTCCACAGCTTCAACGGTGTTATCTGCCGCACTCAACACAGTTCGATGTTGTGGGAAATGGTTCTTTAGATGTTTGACCACTTCTTCCATTGGATATTTTAGTAAAGTCAAAAATTTACTCCACCTCAACCACCGGTGGAAATATTGCATTCTTGTTTCTCCGAAGCGCGCCTGGAACTGCCCCGAAACAAGTTTTGCAAGAAGCTCTGCCTGCTGCGAGGGGCTCCAGAAGCGCTTCATGAACGCTTCCTTCAGAAGGGGGAGGGTTGAAATTTCCATCCCATGGGCCAGGAACCAGTCCAAAGCTTCTCGCGCCAGACATCCCCTGAACAGCTGGACTTTTTCTTTTTCTGTCAGATAGGATCTTGCCGCGATCGGCTCGAACTGCTCCCATAGCTCCTTGGGATGGATCTTCCAATCCTCCTTCCCTCTGTATTTGTTCATGTTATTTATTTCTGAATGATAATTGGTTGAGATTGGACCAGAAAAGCGAGAAGGTTGTGAGCACATCCTTAAGGAAGCCTCTTGAGCCACTATGACCCGAATGTGTTCCTTAATTTCTTCGGTTGGTGTTAAGGCCAGCCCTCTCTCCGACAGCACCTTAACTTCACCTGTTAGTTGTTTATGATCTTGTTTGATTTCTTCTACTTTTCGGTCCACCTCATCAATTTCTTGTTTATGTTGAATTAATTGTCCTTTTATTTCTAAATTTTCAGCTGTTAAGCGTTCCTGTTTTTGACCAATTTCCTTCACATTCTCTTTTACTACATCCACTTCCTCTTTGATAATATTCTGTTCGGTAAAAAATTTATTCCATCTTGCTTCTTCTTTTCTTTCCCTCTCTTCCTTTTCTTTCCTTTTCTTCTCCTTCTCTCTTTCTCTTTCTTCCTTTTCTTCCTTTTCTTTTCTTTCTCTTTCTTCTTTCTCTCTTTCTCTTTCTTCTTTTTCTTCCTTTTCTTTTCTTTCTCTTTCTTCTTTTTCACTTTTCTGGTCTCTCATCATACCTAATAACAAATCAAGGGTTTGTTGTTGCTTGTCATCCTCCTCTTTTTTTCTTGCTTGCATTTGTTTTTCTAGTTCTTCTTGTTGTTGGGACAAAAGTCCTTTAAAAACTCGATGGGTGTCTGGTGACATTAGTACCGATTCCTTGGAAGGGGAAGAGTCTCCAATGATTTCCACTGGAAGACTTATAAGGTCTATTTTCTCTTCCTCCTCCTTCTTCGAAATTTTGTCTTCGGTGTCTGACATGATGTATTTTTCCTAATTAGTGGTTTTGATTATCGGTTTTTGTGGCGTTTCTGATCTCGGTGGGACCTCCACTCTGTAACGTGTACTATTCTCGTTTGAATTTATTTTGAATTCCCCCGGGTTGTCACGTCACTTGATTGGCCGGCCCGAATGTTGGTTGGGACCTCCAATTCGTAGTTCGTATACCCACCGTTGTTGGTCCGCTGCACTCCGGTATGTCTCCGCCTACGAGGAAATAAATTTCTTCGCCACAAAGGGGGGGGGGAATGTGTTTTTGGTGCAACAGTGGATAGACAAGTTACGAATAATTTTTGTAAAGAAAAAAAAAGATAATTTTAAAAGTTTAAAAGAAATTAAAAGTTTTATTATTTGATTGAGAGAGATATGGTTTTACACTTGTTTTGGTATTTGATCTCCGTTGAGATCTCCTCTTGCTTTACAATAAAAAAAAATTAATAAAAAAAAAATGTTTTGTCAAATTCGGGTGTTTTCAGGGTTGGGACAGCAATCACTGTCACCTTCCTCCCCTGCCAATCTCAATTAACTATGATTTATGCTTTGACTGCCGAAATTAAAAAAAAATAAAAAAAACTAATTTTGTTAATAGGTTTTAGGAGGATGGGATATTGTTGGATAGGATAGGTTATGGTTTAAGGATTTGTTATTTGTTACTTTGGTTTATTGAGATGTTAATTTTGTTAGTGATATAGCAACTTAGTAGTTTTAAGGTAATGCGGAAAGGATTTGGTAGGATTGTTAATTTGGAAAGACGCTAACTCTAAAGTAATACAAAAAAATAAAAAAAAATTAAATTTTGAAAAATAAATCTCTAGTTTGTTCGATCTTGGAAGGGGAGAGAAGTGACTGTGGTTGCTCTCCCAATTCGCTTTGTACTTTGTGAAAGAATTGTTTGTTGTTTGTGTCACAATCGGTTTTACAGATATTAAAAAAAAAATAATTAAATATGCAAGTTGATTGGTTTAAAATTATGTTCAGGATTTGTTTTGAATTTATTTCTTATTTTGATTTATTATTTTAAAAAAATAATTTGTATTTCCAATTTGATTAATATTATAAAAAAAAACTTTTCTTTTCCTTATTTTATTTTAAAACAAACAGTTTTCTTTAACTTTATTTTATTTCATTTGATATTTGGTATAAAAAAAATTAATTATTAATTAAGTTTAAAAATTATTTTGTGTGTTTATTTTGTGAGTTTTATTTTTGTGTGTTTTGTGGTTTATTATTTAATGTTTTAAATTATTTTCATTTTATTTTATCTTATTTTATTCATTTTCTTTGTTTATTTGTTTCATTTCTCTTATTCCTTCTTTATCTTTCTTTGTGTTTTGTGTTTGTTTATTTTATGTTTGATTTTGTGTTTTTATTTCTTAAACTTAATTTTTGGTTTTACTTTTAAATTCTTAAATTATTTTCTGGTTTTTGTTTGTTTTAAAACTGTTTATTTAAAAAAAAAATGTTTTTATTTTCATGTTAATTTTATAACAAAATTTTATTGTTTATTCATTTAAAAAATTTATTATTTATGATTATTTTAATCAAAATTATGTTTCATTATTTTAATTCTGAATTTTTTTTTCTGTTTATTTCAGAAAATTCACCTTTCGGCCTGAATCTTCTCAATTGGATGAAATTTTATTCAAAAAAAAAATTATTATTATTGAAAATTTTGTTTTGATTTCTTAAATTTAATAAATGGTGTTTATTAAACCAAAAAATACTTGCATTTTCAATTATTCCTTATTTCCTTAAAATCTAAATTAAAAAATTATGAAATTGAATCAGCTGATTTGGAAAATTTACTTTTAAATTTCATTTATTGAATTTGTAATTAAATCTTTATTCAAAAATTCTTTGTTAATTTTAATTAATTTAATTTTATTTTTAATTATGAGGTTAATATTTAGTTAATTTTATTATATTTTTAGAGCTCTTTATTTATTAAAAGAAATTGATCTGTGATTATTTATTATTATTTTAATTATTGTAAATTTAATTATTTCTAATTGATTTTATATAAAAAAAAATATTATAAAAGTAATTTTCAAGTTTAAAAGTTATTCGTTTTTAGAATTTTTATCACTATGCTTGCGTTAAAGTTTCTCTATGAAAAAGAATTATTTATTTGTTTTAATATTTTGCGCAATTATTTTTATTTTATTTGAATATTCAAATTATTTGTGATGATTCTCAAATCAGATCTGATAATAAAAAATTTGTTTCGTCTTAGCTTTGGTTGATCTCGGCGTTCAAAATGGCTGCAGGCAAACTGCGTTGTTTTACACGACCGTTGAGTTCGAAATTTTCCTTCGCCGATTTGAAGATCTTCTAATCACTTCACAGCTTCAGAAATCACTTTAAATTATAGCAAATGTTTAGTAGTTATGTTTGATGTTAGTTAAAATTGTATTTATAGAGAAAAACTTTATCTTTTGGGTTGTTAGTGTTAGCGTGATTTGATGCGTGGTCTGATCAATTTCATAATGGAAGCTCGGCGTCTTGCTGCCTGGCGTGGGCGACCCATGCGGCGACCGCTGTGATATCTGAGGGTTAGCCTCGCACCTTCTCGCTCTCCTTCTAGCCTCGCTCTTTCTCTCAATAGCGTCTCTCGCCTGATCGTCTGCTTTTAATAAACAAATTACCTTTTCACAACTTTCACCTTTATAAAATCACTTTCTTTTACATTTTTATTATATTATAATTTTGTATTAGATCAAATTCTTTTAATTTTTATTCTTTTTAAATTTTATTCCTAATTAAATTAAACATTTGATTCACAATTCTTTGACATCTTACTGTACGGTGTTGCGATCTGTCGACACCCGCTCGTACCATTTCTCTCTCTCTCTTGGGTACTCCAAATTCAAATAATTTCATAATTTCTAAAAAAAAATAATTTCTGTTTGGCCGAATTTCTTTTTCACCGTTACAATATATATATATATATATATACTTTAAACATTCACTCTGCAAACAAAATAAAAAATAACACACTTCATTAATTAAATTTTATATATGTATGCTTGAAAATGGTGAATAATTCAAGTCGAATATTAATTAATATTACCTGCGCGTCAAAAAAAAAAAAAAAAAACATAACACTTGGTAAAAATCTTTAAAATATTTTTTAGGCGCCCGGGCTTCTGCGCCCCTCCCCCCACCCCGCATTGCGGGAGTCTGGGAGTGCTATTTACGCCCCTGATTTTTAAGTAACTTTAACACAAATCCATATTATTTTAATAAATAATTACAATTTAAATAAAACAAAGACAAAAATGTTGAAATTTCTTTATTATGGTGCGCGTCTCTGGGTGCTAATTTTGGGAGTTTCCAGCGGCCACAATTTTGAAGCTATCGACCTCAAATTTTTTTTAAATTAAAGCTATTTATAATAACTACAACTTATAGAAGCCCTATTTTTAATTTTCGAAAAAATACATTTTTTTTTTGACTAATCGCATTAAATAAAAGATATCTTTGAAAAATTCGCTCTATATCTTGTAGATAATTAAATTAGTAATCATTGTGTTAAAGAATAATTAATTTTCTACTCTTAATTAATTAGCTGGAAACTTTAAAATGAAATGCAATAAATCCCTTATATTCCTATGGGATAAACTAACGCCATCTCTTGCCGCCTAGAGTAACTAGCTACTGAAACGTCTTCTAACGGCTTTTCGAGAAGGGCACCTTAACCCTAGATTTCTAAAATTTTAAAATAATTTTTTCATTTCAGTTTTTCTCTTTCTATATTTTATTGTAAATTCTCATAAAAACAAAATTTGTAATTAATATCCAACAAAACATATCGAGATTATGTTGATTTGTCTCTCAAATTGAAAATCGACATACTTTTATTTAAATTGTATTTAAATTGATTAAAATGCTTTGTATTTGTGTTAAATTTACTTATAAATGTATAAGATATTTTAGAACAGGAAGAATCAAAATGTGACGTTTTTTTTGACGCGCAGGTATTAATAAGTTAATTACAAAATAATAATTTTTAAATAATTAAAAAATTATGTGTATCCGTTAAAAGCTAGTTCGAGATTAATATTTTGAATAAAAAAATCGACGCCCTTGGAATAATAATTACATTTTAAGGACAATCCTAGTGGAGTTGTGCCCCACCCGGCCTTGCGGGTTAGGTGTGCCACTGAGTATCCTAATATCGGTCGGTGTCTGTCCATGTGTCTTGTGACGTCAAATTAATTGAAATATTCCGATATTAACTTTAAAATAATGCAATAGATTGAAATACTTAACAAGTAAATTGGAGTTTACTCTTTCGTATTTTTTAAAAAAATTTAAAATATTTAAGATTAAAAATAAAAAAAGGGTAAAAATAAAAAAATCTTTTAAGAAAAAAATTATTTTTTTAAATTTGGTAAAGTTTCACTTGCCGTTGAGTAATTTTTTCAAAAAGTGTATATAAATTTACAATTTTAGTTTAAATTTTGAGTTATCATGTTTAGACACAGACATAAAAAGAAAAATCTGGTGTGACAAGCACATCACACAACTTTCTCTTACCTTGTTAGCTAGGTAATTGAAAGTTGTGTGTTGTGCTTGTCACACCAGATTTTTACGTGGACATTTATACTAGAATTCTAATTTATTTATTTTTTTTTTTTTTATTAAAAACAATCACACTTTTTTACTCATTCACACTCACACTCACACACTCTTTTCAGCAGCTCAGGACATTCAAGACTTTGACGATAACCGTTATGTATGATAATATCTATTGGGGGTCTAGACATTTCTATTTAAGAAATTTGATATCCAAATGGCTTAAATAAAATCATCGAACTGCCTGGGGTCCGAACCCGCGACGTTCGGTATAGAAGGTAGGCACGCTACCAACTAGACCGAGCCCGTAGGCAAGAATTCAAATTGAAACATAGCCCTCGGGGCTTGGCGTAGAGGTTAGCGTGTTAATCTCGTATACCAAACTTCGCGGGTTTGGACCCCAGGCAGTCCGATGATTTTATTTAAGCCAATTGGATACCAAAAAAAAAAAAAAAAAAAAAACATCGAAAAATATTTATATTTAACAAGACATGTGAGTGTTCTTTATTGATGAGGCCAAACATCCCATGGCCCCCGGGAATCGAACCCAGGATCTCCGCCTTTCCGGGGCATAGGCGTGCTATCCATTGCACCAGGCCACCGGACCCTCGACCTGCACCAATAAAACTCACTTCCCCTTATATGCAGTTAGTCGCGCAAGTTACTAACTCGTAACGAATAGGTGAAAAACTTTAAAGAAAAATTTTCCACCTATGCGCCGCTTGGTTAACTAGTAGAGGGACAGATATCCAAGCGGCGCATAGGTGGAAAATTTTTCTTTAAAGTTTTTCACCTATTCGTTACGAGTTAGTAACTTGCGCGACTAACTGCATATAAGGGGAAGTGAGTTTTATTGGTGCAGGTCGAGGGTCCGGTGGCCTGCAATGGATAGCACCCTATGCCCCGGAAGGCGGAGATCCTGGTTCGATTCCGGGGGCCAGGGATGTTTGGCCTCATCAATAAAGAACACTCACATGTCTTGTTAAATATATCTATGACTCAGTTAAAGTCCGAATCGAGGTATTTTGAATACTATTATCTTTTTCAAATAATAGATCTCGAAAAATATTTAAATATTTATAGTATCAATATTTTGTTTACATGGCAACAAAAAATGAACAAATCTTGCATTGTATGTATAAGTTCAGTTTATTGATGTCAAATATACTACAATAATTTTACTACTATCGGTAAAAATTGACATTAGACTGTCCCGAGGAAGAGCGTGATTGGCGCTCGAAACGTCAACAAAAAAAATTGTTTTTTATTCTTTCCTTGGCTGACTCCACTCCAATATTAATAGATAATAATATTTACCATTTAGCTAGTTTTAATTCCTATTTGAGAAAGATCCTCTTTACTTTCATTGATGAAAATCCTTCCTACTTTACGAATTTCCCTCGAGGACTCAACGGATGGAAGATTTTTATTAATGATTTTCAAAAAACAGCCTATTTGTTTTAACTGTCCTCTGATATTTTTTTAGCCAATTGATTATTCAATTAATTCATTTAAGTTAGTTAAGTGAATTAATATATCCTGTTGTCCCTTTACTTCCTTCATTTCTTTATTGTCAATATGGAAATCGAATAACTACAGAGAGAAAAAAAAACATTATTTACTCACTTAAAATATTCTGAAGCGGCAGAAGCAAAACGAGTTTGATTTAAAGGTGGGGGAGGGGTGAAATCTAAATATGAACTATTCGTGATGTTGCGATCAGATGTCCAAATTTCGGGGCCAGGCTCCAGTTGAAACTAAAAAACAAACAAAAAAATTTCAACAAAATTCAAAATTCACTTTTAAAATTTATATGTCAAAATGGTTAACTATTTAATATTGAAAATAAACGTAATAATAAACGTCTCGATTTGGACTTAACTACTATTAAACTTATTTTGTGATTAAGAGCCGATTGCATCAGTTAGGAGGAGTTTGTTAGCCCCGGGCTAAATGATTTTTTTTTTTTTATAGTGCAGAAACCCTCTTCCGAGGGAACAAATCCTGTTCTGATTGTGAAGGTAGCAACTTCATTAAGGCATCTTATAAAAATTATTAAAAATAAAATTTGATATTATTACCCATTAATTAAATAAATATTATAAATTAAAATAATTAATTTAATAAAATTAATTTTTTTTTTTTTTTTTACTAAAATTTAATAATTAAAAAAAAAAAGATTTATTAGTGTTCACATAACAATTAGTCAATTGTTCCAATCTTCACAACTATTTTGACAAATTGCCAGCTGTGTGGCTCAAATAAAGATAATTTCAAAAAGAAATATACCTTTTATTTTCACCTAACAAGTAATATCAACTGAAAACATTCATATAAATATTTAATATCAATTTGCATTCAATTTGAAAACAAATAGTTTTATTAACAAGACAGATATGCAATGCGTTATCTGAAGTTGCAAGAGTGGAAGACCAACGCTGGACAAGAGTATCGACTGAATAGTGCCCTATGGATTACAAGAAACAACGAAGAGGGCCCTTTAAAAGATGGAAGGATGACGTTTTTTTTTGTTATTATTCATTTTATGTTAGTCAGGATTATATATCTAGGTTATATTGCAAGGTGTTGAATATTCTCCTAACTTCAACTAACGCATTGCATATCTGTATTATGTCTTGTTGATAAAACTATTTGTCTTCAAATTGAATGCAAATTGATATAATATTGATATTAAATATTTATATATAAATATCTTCAGTTGATATTACTTCTTGCCAGGTGAAAATAAAAGGTATATTTCTTTTTGAAATTATCTTCATTTGAGCCACACAGCTGGCAATTTGTCAAAATAGTTGTGAAGATTGGAACAATTGACTAATTGTTATGTGAACACTAATAAATCTTGTTTATTTTTTTGAAAATTTTTAAATTTTAGTAAAAAAAAATTAATTTTTTTAAATTAATTATTTTAATTTATAATATTTATTTAAATTATGGTTAATAATATCAATTTTTATTTTTAATTATTTTTATAAGATGCCTTTATGAAGTTGCTACCTTCACAATCAGAACAGGATTTGTTCCCCCGGAAGAGGGTTTCTGCATTACAAAAAAAAACCATTTAGCCCTGGGCTAACAAACCCCCCCAACTGGCAATCGGCCCTAAGTATATATTAAATATTTTTAACCATCTTGCATATTCCGTCATATTTCGTCACTGTTACTTACCGGCCGGCAATTCGCCGTGTTCCATTCATTTTCACAGGTTGTCCAAGGAAGGAGACTTGTAAATGAAGCGAAAAAATAACGTAAAGCCCAAGCTATGATTACATTATAGTAGAAATCAACATAAAAAGCGATGAGGACAACTGCATAGCCAATTCCTAGAAAAGAAAAATTTAATTGTTGTCTGCTCCTCCTAGAAATAATTGTTAATTTTAAAAACTATGGGAATAGAGAGGGTAGTTTCTTTTCAGGTATCCTTAGAATTCATAAGAGGGATAAAAGGAAAATTTAAGGGAGAATATTTCTTTTTTACTTTCTCTTACCTATGTATATATGTAATATATATATAGAGAGAAAGTATTGGATTCATGTCAAAAATTCGATGTCGAGATTTTGATGGATCTTCACGTTTTGAGGTCCTCTGAATCCAAAAAAGTGGTTTTCGCGACATGGTCTGTCTGTGTGTGTGTGGGTGGGTGGGTGGGTGGGTGGGTGTGTGTGTGTGTGTTCAATTTTAAGCATGAAGGAATTGAGCTAGTAGGATGAAATTTTATATTTAAGTTAAATACCTCCCGGGACCGGAAAAATAAGCTTTTAATCAAAATTGGCCAAAGAGTACTAGTACTTTACTGATGTACTTTTTCAGTTTTTTTTGATTTTCTCAAAATTCGCTCTAACGATTTTGATTAAAATTCAAAAATCAATTATTTTTTAGATGCTCTTTCAAATGTATATTCTCGTTTTGCCCTCAAAATTGTTTGAAGCACACTTTACTCTTGTATTTCATAGAGAAGATAGGAGAAATGGTTGCCATGGTAACAAAATATAAATATTTTGCCATGTTTATAATTTTGACATCTTAAATTTCGAATATATTGGCGGAAACTAAATATATTTCAACACAAAAAATCTGGTGTGACAAGCACAGAACACAACTTTCGATTACCGAAGGTAAGAGAAAGTTGTGTGCTGTGCGCCAGTCACACCAGATTTTTCATTAAAAAAAACACCTAATAAATATAAATATGCATCCACTATAGTTATATTTAAATTAGGGCAAATACACTGCGCGTCAAAAAATACGTTACACTTTGTTATTTCTTAAAAAGTCCTTTTTTAATAATGATACTGTAATTTATCAAACATACATTTTTGTAAGTAAATTTAACACAAATCCATATCATTTGAATAAATAATTACACGAAACGCTCGTTCGCATTCACGTCTGTCCCCTGCTTCTTGAAAAATTTTAAAATAATTACACTGGTAACCGTAGGCTCTAGTTGAAACATTATAATTTAATAGAAGAATTAAATCCAAGTAAGATAACAGAAGGTTTTTTTGTTTCAATAATTTATCAGAAGTGAGTTACTTACTGAATTTATTCAGTAAATAAATTATTGAAACAAAAAACTTTGTGTCAACTTACTTGGATTTAATTCTACTCATGGGCGTAACTAGGGGGTGTCGGGGGGCTTGCCCCCCAGAAAGCTCCTTGCCCCAAGAAAAATTGAGAAAATATGGGACTTTCCAGGGCTCACCGGAGGTTAGCTGGCTCCATGCCCCCCCCCAGCCAAATTCTCTCGTTACGCCCATGATTCTCCTATCAAATTACACATTGTATGACACGAGCTCTCCATCAAATCATTTTTTTGTATTGATGATGACCAGGCGTGATGTCGGTCTAAATATCTACCAATAAAAGATGATTTGAGTTCTCGGCCTTGGTCTAGTGGCTAGAGTGGCCTTGTATATCATGGGTCGCGGGTTCGGATCTCAGACAGTCCAATGATTTAATTTAATTTGGATACCAAATGGCTTAAAATTTACAAATAACGAGTATCGTTTAAAGTCTTAAATGGCCTAAGTTGCCGAAAAGAGTGTGTGTGTGGGAGTGTGAGTGTTTAAAAAAAAAAAAAGATGTGAGAGGAGTCGATCAGATGCTGGCTTTTATTCTCCGGTCCTTTCCTTAACCATGTGATCCAGCGAAATACTTCTAAATAAGGGGTCGTCCACATATTAGGTAACGCATCAGAGGTGGGAGACTTCTGGCCAAAACGTTACTAATTGTGACATGGGGGATCCGGGGGGTTTCTCTAACATGTGATAACAATTCAAAGTCGAATTTATTTTTATTTATTTAAAAAAAAAAAAAAAAAGGTCGAATGATTTTCGAAAAAATAGAGTGATTATTTGAGTCACGTGGGAAAATTTACTAAAAAAAATAATAAATTTTGTTATTGAAATCACTTTCATCTGTTAAAAAAGTTTCAAATAGAAAAAAAACATCAAATTTTTTCAAAAAGGACACCAAAGCTATATCATTATATTTTTTTTAAAGTTATACACATTATATGCCACCCAAATGAAAATAATATTAATAACATCAGCAGATTTATCAAATACTGTAAAAGTGCGTGGAATTACAGACACTTTTTGACCCGTCAATTTAATAACTAATAAGAGGCATTTAATTATAATAATTCATTATATATTCCTTTGTTTTGTTTGTTTATTTATTTATTTATTTTTTTCTTCTTCTTTTGATGATCTGTTTGTTTTTGATTTTGTATACTTTTTTTTTTTTTTTTTTTTTTTGTTTTTCCTGTAAGCGACTCTCCACGACGGCCAACCCGGCCAGGGGAAAGATGTCTTAGGGCTGTATGGCAAGTTCTTTTTATGTAAAATGTTAAAAGAAGAATAAAGACGTTTATTATTATTAATAAATTTTGTTAGAGGGGGGGGGGAGTAGTTTTATCTTGTGACATAATATTTTTAGGGGGGTTTGTTTGTATGTGACTAATCGTGACAGGGGGGAAGGGGAACTAGAAAATCGTCAAAAAAGGCGTTACGTAATATGTGAACGACCCCTAATTACAATTAAAATAAAATAAAGACAACACCAAATTTCTAAAAAAAATTTAGTTTTTCTCTTGGAATACAAGGCAGGCGCGCTACCAACTACGCCAAGCCCGAGGGCATATTGGAAATTCTTTCCTTCAAATCGAAAATCGACATATTTTCCTTTATTTTATTTAAATTGTATTAAAATGATTAAAATGATTTGTATTTGTATTAAATTTATTTAGAAATGTAGAAGATATTTCATATTAAATGTTTCTTAAATTAGAGTATCATTGAGGTAGATTAGAACAGGGTTTCTTAAGTAGAAACAAAATGTTACTTTTTTTAACGCGCAGTGTTAAAATTTGATTAGAAAGAATTATATTATAGAAAATTCAAAATAGAAAAAGTTAAAAAGTGAAGCAATAGCAAACAATATTTATGCAAGTATTGCATTCATCAGTCCTATTATAGATCCATGTTTTGTTAGATTTTACAAATATAGAAATCTTTTAAAGATGGTATTCTATAAACTTGTGTATGTATTAAGGAAAATAAAGGCTTATATTAAGAAATTAATATCATCTCAAATGTCAAAAGAGGAGGCTTTTTGCGTTGCGTTCTTAATATAAATCAAGAAACGGTTTGAGATGAGAGGGGACCAAACAACAACAACAACAACAAACAAACAAAACGAACGAACGAACGCTCTTGTCAGTTAGAAGGCGGATACCAGACAGGCGAAAAAATCTTGCAATCATTTTTATTTTTCCTGCAGCTTTAATTAAACTCGAATTGAATTGAATTGAATTGTATGAACGCCGCCAACTGTTACAAAGGCACTCAATAATTCTCTCTTTTCTTAGGGGTGTATAATAATATTAAAGAAATTTTATATGAAATAAATACTAACTGAGATTATATCATACTTGAACAGGATTGATTGACAATCATTTGTATTAAAATAAAACTGGATTTGTTCGATTAATAATTTGTATTTTGAGTCTAAAAACCTGAACGATAAATGAAAAAGAAAAAAATGTCTTTAAACTTTCGACCGTTGGTTCTCGTTGAAACATTTTGTAAATTAAAATTAAATATACAAATTATACACTAGGTTATTTGTTTCAAAGGTTTTATTAATTAAAAAAATTAACATTTGATACGTATTTCGACAATTCCTTGTCATCATCAGAAGTGATTACATTCTAATACATGTATTGTCGAAATTGTCGAAATACGAAATTTTTAATTAATAAAACCTTTGAAACAAATAACCTAGTGTTTAATTTGTATCTTAAGGAAGTGGATTTGCAGCCATGAGAATAAAAAACTATTTTAATTTCTTTTGGTCGACGTTTCGGACGCCAATCGCGTCCTTCTTCGGGTCCAAAGATTGTTAAAAAGCACACATGGATTTTGTTGTGGAATATATAAAATATTTATTCATGCCACAATAAAATCCATGTGTGCTTTTTAACAATCTTTGGTCCCGAAGAAGGACGCGATTGGCGTCCGAAACGTTGACCAAAAGAAATTAAAATAGTTTTTTATTCTCCTGGCTGCAAATCCACTTCCAGCCATTTTATACTTTTATTTAATTTGTATATTTAATTTTAATTTTTTTTAAATGTCATTATTAGACCCCGGATGTTGATGCAAATGCAAGTTGAATAAATTTGCGGATAGATATCCATGTGATGAGAATTCGATTCGAAATAATTTTCTTTGATCGGAGCATTTGGCTTTTTTTGAAAAAATTCCAAGCACACAACTTTCTCTTACCCTTTGTAATCGAAATTTGTGTTCTGTGCTTGTCACACCAGATGTTTTTGTGTCGAGATACATTTAGTTTCCGCCAATCTATATATATAATTCACTAATGTCCGTCTGTCTGTCTGTCTGTCTGTCTGTCCGTCTGTCTGTCTGTCACGCTCTATTTAGGCAACTTCCCGTTGGAATTTTGAAATGAAATTTTTTATACATAAAGAGGATCTTCTTGGGATTACAGGAAAATTATTTTCATCCCGAAATTCCCATAACTTTTTGAGTTATTAATTTTTAAAGTTACGATTTCTCCCATAGGAAATGTATAGAGAAATATTTAAGTATTCTTTTCATTTGTGTATTCCATGAATGTAAACAAATCCTCAAGCAGGCACTGGTTTGGAATAGGTAGTAATTCTTTTCTTTTCATTAGTAAGAAGCAAAGGCGAGGGTCCGCCGCAGGCGGGCCCGAGCCAGCTGGCGGAGGGTCCAGGGGGCGAAGCCCCCTGTCTAGATGCAAAGGCGGGCGCCTCGGGTTCTCATAATTAAGAAAAGGCGAGGGTCCGCCGCAGGCGGGCCCGAGCCAGCTGGAGGGGGTCCAGGGGGGCGAAGCCCCCGGCTAGGCGCGAAGCCCGCCGAAGGCGGGCGACGCGGCTAGTATATTAGAATTTAAGATGTATAAACAGAAAAATATTTTTATTTTGTTACCATGGCAACCATTTCTTTCCTATGAAATACAAGAGTAAAGTACACTTCAAACAATTTTGAAAGCAAAATGAGCAAATGACATTTTAAAGAGCATCAAAAAAATAATTGATTTTTGAATTTTAATTAAAATCGTTGGAGCGAATTTTGAAAAAATCGAAAAAAAACTGAAAAAGTACATCAATAAAGTACTAGTACTCTTTGGCCGATTTTGTTCAAAAGCTTATATTCACGCTCCAGGGGGTGTTTAACTTATATATAAAATTTCAACCTCCTAGCTCAATTCCTTCATGCTTAAAATTGAACACAGACAGACAGACAGACTGACAGACCATGTCGCGAAAACCACTTTTTTTGATTCAGGAGGTCTCAACAAGTGTATATCTCGACATCGAAATTTTGACATGGATCCAATACTTTCTCTCTCTATATATTAACATATATATAGAGGTAAGAGAAAGTATCTTTAATTTCAATTGTGGAGTAATTGTCAAGACAATTCACAAGGGTAAATTCCCAGAAGCAAGCTTAAGAATTTACTTACTTGCTCCTGATCCGTTTACGAAGGATTTATCCTTCCTACTGATAGAATCTTTTTATCCCCTCGAATAGCAACCACCTGTGCCCTGCCTGCCCTGCTGGGTCAACTCAGAATAATGTCTCCATCTGAATTTTTATCAATTTTGGATACCGATAAGGAAAAAAATATACATTTATTGAATTTTTACTTTCTCTATATAGAGAGAGAAAGTATTAGATTCATGTCAAAAATTCGATGTCGAGATTTTGATGGATCTTCACGTTTTGATGTCCCCTGAATAGGGATATGGTATCGATAAAAAAAGTATCGATACCTGTACTTGGTATCGTATCGAAAGAAAAGTATCGATCGGAGGTATCGAGTATTTTTGAAAGTATGAGTATATTTCCTTTTTTTAAGCTTTTTACTTTCTCTTACCTATGTATATATGTAATATATATATAGAGAGAAAGTATTGGATTCATGTCAAAAATTCGATGTCGAGATTTTGATGGATCTTCACGTTTTGAGGTCCCCTGAATCCAAAAAAGTGTTTTTCGCGACATGGTCTGTCGGTGTGTGGGTGTGTGGGTGTGTGGGTGTGTGTGTGTTCAATTTTAAGCATGAAGGAATTGAGCTAGGAGGTTGAAATTTTATATTTAAGTTAAACACCCCCCGGGACCGGAAAAATAAGCTTTTAATCAAAATCGGCCAAAGAGTACTAATACTTTACTGATGTACTTTTTCAGTTTTTTTCGATTTTCTCAAAATTTGCTCCAACGATTTTTTTTAAAATTCAAAAATCAATTATTTTTTAGATGCTCTTTAAAATGTATATTCTCATTTTGCGATTGAAATCTTCTGAAGACCACTTTACTCTTGTATTTCATAGGGAAGGATAGGAGAAATGGTTGCCATGGTAACAAAATATAAATATTTTCCCATACTTATAAATTTTACATCTGAATTCATATGTTCCCTACTGTCGGGAACTAAATATATGTCGACACAAAAAATCTGGTGTGACAAGCACAGAACACAACTTTCGATTACCGAAGGTAAGAGAAAGTTGTGTGCTGTGCGCCAGTCACACCAGATTTTTCGGCATCTTAGGCTTCTGACGTCGTTCAAAGGGCCCAACGGATGACCAATGCGGTATACTGGTATGCCATTTTTCTCAAAGTAATGAGCACCAGGAGGACCGGGTGATTCGGAGTTTGCGAGCGAGTGATCTCTGATTTTCTTTTTCGGAGGCTTTCTCAACCAAAATACGGATTTTGCTAAAATAAAAGTCTGTCCATTTTCACAGGTCAACAAAACGGAACTTTTTTTTCTTTCACAAGAATAAAGATATGAGACTCTAGAAGTATTTTTCAAATTGGATTCAAATATCATTTCAGTTTAAATGATGAACGACAATTGAAATTGCTGGAGGTATTTTCAGGCCAAATTTTATTCCACTATTCAGTCGACGTTTCGGGGTACTTAACGCCTCCCTTCATCAGGACTCTGTACATTCAATTGCCGTTCATCATCTATCTACACCAGGCTTTCCCAATCATCATTAGTTATTTCAGTTTAAGTTTTTAAAAAAATCTTTTTGAAAATTCAAAATAAGAGTCAGCCGTTTTAAAGCACATTTTCTATTAAAAAAATTTTTACTTTCTCTTACCTCTATATATATGTTAATATATATAGAGAGAGAAAGTATTGGTTTCATGTCAAAAATTTGATGTCGAGATTTTGATGGATATACACGTTTTGAGGTCCCCTGAATCCAAAAAAGTGGTTTTCGCGACATGGTCTGTCTGTCTGTCTGTCTGTCTGTGTGTCTGTGTGTCTGTCTGTGAACAAAATATCTCAAGAACGAAAAGAGCTAGGAAGTTGAAATTTTATATTTAAGTTAGGCACCCCCATGGGACGTGACACGAAGCTTTTGAACAAAATCGACCAAAAAGTACTAGCACTTTACTGATTCACTTTTTCAGTTTTTTTCGATTTTCTCAAAATTTGCTCCAACGATTTTTTTTTAAATTCAAAAATCAATTATTTTTTAGATTCTCTATAAAATGTATATTCTCATTTTGTGATTGAAATCTTCTGAAGACCACTTTACTCTTGTACTCCATAGAAAAGATAGGAGAAATGGTTGCCATGGTATCAAAATATAAATATTTTCCCATACTTATAAATTTTACATCTTGAATTCAATTGTACCCTACTGTCGGAAACTAAATACATGTCGACACAAAAAATCTGGTGTGACAAGCACAGTACACAACTTTCGATTACCGAAGGTAAGAGAAAGTTGTGTGCTGTGCGCCAGTCACACCAGATTTTTTCTCTATATATCTAAAACTTTGCCTGATGGAAAAATTCTAACTACATATCTGAATTCAGTATAACAAAATGTACTAGATTCACTAATCAGAAATCGCAATTTAAATATTTGTGTAACGTTTAAAATTTATATGGCAAAAGATGCCGAAAAAACTTAAAAAAAAAAAATTATTTTTGAATGAGTACTTTTCATTCGATACCGGCAATCAAGTACTCATATGAGTAAAGTATAAAAAAAATAAAGGGTCGGACTAAGCCGAGCGCACAACTTTGCCCACCCACTACTCAAGAAAAAAATATTTGTCCCCCCCCCCTAGAGCCCCCCCTGATGGTCCGATGTTATACATATTATATATATATTTTTACTCGGGAGGAAGTCAAGTTTCTGAATATATAAAAAAAATTATAGGTTATGTAAGAAAAAAATTTTGTCCCCCCCCCCCTAGAGCCCCCCCCCCCCCTAATGGTCCGACCAAAAGCTTTTCAGTTCTTGGCCTCTATCCCTAGTTTATGGGTGCAAAATTTCAAAACAATTGGATGAATAGTTTTTGAGATTTCGTTGACGAAAAAAATTACCACAGACATACACACACACAGACACAAAGACATACAGAAACGCAGACATCATTCCAAAAACTTCTTAAATGGATTCAGGGGACCTCAAAACGCATTTTGGCAGCTTCAGAAAAATTTCGATTTTTTTATGATTACATTAACTTTATCTGCCCAACCTACGGTTGATGGGCAAAGTTAAAAAGTAACGATACTTTTTTCGTGTCCCTACCCCTGAATCCAAAAAAGGGGTTTTCGCGACATGGTCTGTCTGTCTGTCTGTGTGTGTGTGTCTATCAGCATGAAGGAATTGAGCTACGAGGTTGAAATTTTATATTTTAGAGAGGCACCCACCTGAGGCGTGAAAATAAGCTTTTTGTCAAAATCAGCCAAAGAGTACTAGTACTTTACTGATGTACTTTTTCAGTTTTTTTCGATTTTCTCAAAATTCGCTCCAACGATTTTTTTTTTTAATCCAAAAAATCAACTATTTTTAAATGCTTTTATTTAACTTACTCTTTCAAGGTCACCTACTTTATGGCTTTGTTAAGGACACTTCCCGATGAGCTAGAGGTGTGAAATTTGATATTTAAGAGTCATTTTTGATGACGCAAATTGTGAGTTTGGTTTTACCAAAATGGACCAAACTAATGTGGTACTTTATTTGAAACCCTTCGTGAATTAATGTAATTTCAAAAGACTTCCCGATGGGCTAGAGGTGTGAAATGTAATACTTAAGAGTCATTTTTGATGACGCCACTATATGGTGGTTTTGATCAAAATAGACCAAACTAATGTGGTACTTTATTTGAAACCCTTCGCGAATTAATGTAATTTCAAAAGACTTCCCGATGGGCTAGAGGTGTGAAATGTAATACTTAAGAGTCATTTTTGATGACGCCACTATATGGTGGTTTTGATCAAAATAGACCAAACTAATGTGGTACTTTATTTGAAACCCTTCGCAAATTAATGTAATTTCAAAAGACTTCCCGATGGGCTAGAGGTGTGAAATGTAATACTTAAGAGTCATTTTTGATGACGCCACTATTTGGTGGTTTTGATCAAAATAGACCAAACTAATGTGGTACTTTATTTGAAACCCTTCGCGAATTAATGTAATTTTAAAAGACTTCCCGATGGGCTAGAGGTGTGAAATGTAATACTTAAAAGTCATTTTTGATGACGCCACTATTTGGTGGTTTTGATCAAAATAGACCAAACTAATGTGGTACTTTATTTGAAACCCTTCGCGAATTAATGTAATTTCAAAAGACTTCCCGATGGGCTAGAGGTGTGAAATGTAATACTTAAGGATCATTTTTTATGATAAATAATTTTTTAATTGGGTCAAAATAGGTCAAACTAATGTGGTACTTTATTTGAAGCCTCACGCAAATAAGGCCCTATTAACTATAGTTTTGAATTTTGATATTTACGAGTCATTTTTTATGATAATGAATAATTTTTCAATTGAACCAAATCAATACAGGCCAAACTAATGTGGTACTTTATCATATTGATGATTTTTGATAAGACTAAAAGACTAAAAAGCTTAAAATAAAAATAAAATAAAAAAAAGATTTTTAAAAAAATGCTTTTATTTAAATTGAACTAAAAAGAGAGAAATAAGAAAGAAATAATTTAATTGTTCTTGTTAAAATTTTTTAATATTTATGACTTAAAATAAAAGCGTGGGGCGCGAGCCTCGGAATCACTTCGAAGCGCCCCACGCTTTTATTTTAAGTCAAATATTAAAAAATTTTAACAAGAACAATTAAATTATTTCTTTCTTATTTCTCTCTTTTTAGTTCAATTTAAATAAAAGCATTTTTTAAAAATCTTTTTTTTATTTTATTTTTTTTAGATTCTCTTTAAAATGTATATTCTCATTTTGGCATTGAAATCTCCTGAAGATCACTTTACTCTTGTACTTCATAGAAAAAATGGTTGCCATTGTAACAAAATATAAATCTTTTCCCATGTTTATAAATTTTACATCCTAAGTTCTGAGCCCGTGGGCTCTCAAAGATTTGGAAAAATAAAATAAAAGTCATATTTTCCATGCAATTAATATTCATTTTATGATAATATTTCCAAATAAACGCCAAGATTTGTATGCAAATCAAATAAAATCTCTTGCACTTGGACTTTCTTTTGTTAAATAATATTATGAAAGTTAGAAAAAAAAAAAAAAAAAAAAAAAACGTTGCTAGTGATGGTGATTACCTTTAAAGAGAGGGACAATGCGGCCCCAGCAGGTGATAGCGCCCTTACGGTGGAATTGTCCGAGAGCGAGCTCCATGTAGAAGAGCGGAATTCCGCCCACCACGAGCATGATGCAGTAGGGCACAAGGAACGCACCTGCGCACACCAATTAAAACACACCTGCACTTACATGCTAGATAATTTCCCAGCTTGAAATAAATAAATATGAGAGGCAACTTATAATGGGATTTCGTATTATACAACAACTCTTAATTAAATTTCAAATTGATTTTATTATATTAATTTTTTTTTTTTTTTTTTACAAATTAAATAAGACTAGCCGCGTCGCCCGCCTTCGGCGAGCTTCGCGCCTAGCCGGGGGCTTCGCCCCCTGGACCTCCCTCAGCTGGCTCGGGGACCCTCGCCTTTTCTTCTTTTTTTTTATAAATAAAAAAACATTCACACTTTTTTCTCATTCACACTCACACTCACACACACATTCACACAGTCTTTTCGGCAACTTAGGCCATATAAGACATTTACGATAACCGTTATTTATGAATTTATATATATATTAGGGTCCAGGCATTTTTATTTAAGCCATCTGGTATCCAGATGGCTTAAATAAAATCATCGGACTGCCTGGGTCCGAACCCGCGACGTTTGGTATATGAGGTTAGCACGCTAACCTCTACACCACGCCCCGTGGGCCTTTTCTTCTTAATTAAGGAAAGAAAATTATTATTATTCCATTCCAATTCAGTGCCTGCTTGAGGATTTGTTTACATTCATGGAATACACAAATGAAAAGAATACATAAATATTTCTCTATACATTTCCTATGGGAGAAATCGTAACTTTAAAAATTAATAACTCAAAAAGTTATGGGAATTTCGGGATGAAAATAATTTTCCTGTAATCCCGAGAAGGTCCTCTTTATTAATAAAAAATTTCATTTCAAAATTCCAACGGGAAGTTGCCTAAATAGAGCGTGACAGACGGACAGACAGACAGACGGACATTAGTGAATCATATATATATATATAGATTATATCAATCAAGCTTTGAACAAGAAAAAAATTATCCTGAAAACGTTTGCTTTTTATTTTCTCTTACCTCTATATATATATATATACATATGTTAATATATAGAGAAAGTATTGGTTTTATGTCAAATGAAAAATTCAAGATAGAAAAGGAAACCCCAAAAATTCTGTCAGCAAGAAGAATAGGCCCGAAACATGAGGGTGGCAATCGAGCAATAGTATTATCTACAGATGACTACGATTTTAAAATAAATTTATTAAAGATGAAAGGGAAATTAAAGGGCACCGACATTTACTTAGAAGAAGATCTAACCCAAAATCAACAAAAGCAGAAAAAAAGACTCCTTCCGCACCTGAAGAAGGCCAAGAGGGAGAAGAAGAAGGCATTTATCCGGTCGGACAATACCTTGATCATCGACGGAGTGGCCTACGTTCTAAAGAAGGATGAGAACACCCTAACCATGATTTCAAAAAACTAAGTCGGAGGAGGACCCACAGGAGAGATGGAAACAAAAATACAAAAAGCAGAAAACAGCAAGAGGATAATTTTAATATTGTATTTTGGAACATAGAAGGCATCAACAATCTTACTAAACTGGACTCTGTACAACAATCCTTTCTAAATGGGCAGAATATTATTTGTCTCGTCGAAACTTTTGTGGAACGGGAAGAACTAAAAATTCCGAATTATCTAAAGAACTATGACACTTTTCATGTGGAAGCCGTCAGAGAGAAGACAATGGGAAGAGCAAGCGGTGGTATAGCGATCCTGGTGAAGAAATCAACAGGAATAACTGTCTCTATTGTGGAATCAACCAACATGTGGCTATTAATTGAGGTACACATCCCTTCACGTAACTACATAATTGGTTCAATATATATGAAACCTGATATAAACTCAGAAATATGTATTGGACAACTCGAAGAATGCTTGACCCTTCTGGACCCCACAGACCCGAATAAAAATGTGATCCTGCTGGGGGACTTCAATGGCCGAATAGGCGGCTTAAATAACTGTGAACCTGAACTGACGGAAGGCTTTAACATCTATCCAAAGAGGACAACTCAAGATCTTAAATCGAACAGTCGAGGCTGTAAACTAGTGGAAGTCATGGAAGACTTTGGCATGATAGTTCTAAATGGAAGGACTAAGACAGATAAAAACGGTGAATATACCTACTTGGCACCGAACGGCAGTAGTACAATAGATCTGGCATGGTTAAACTTAAATTGTTTAAAATTCTTGAAGGATTTAAAGGTGTTGAACTTTGCCGGTTTTACAAAACATTTAATGTGCCTCTTGACACTGAAAGGTGAGCCTCAAATTCCAGAAGAAATCAAAACTATTGATAAACTGATATCCTCTTGGGAATTACCGAAAATACAAGAATTTCAAAAAATCCTCCAACAAAGCCCAGAAATATATATTTTGCCTGAGAACATAGAATGGGCAAACGCAAATTTAACCAACACCATAAATAAAGCAGCCCAAAGCGCAAATATCCTAACAAAAATTCCTATAAGACTTGACAAAGAATATACAAATAACCCTTGGTTTAACCAGGATTGCAGAACCTCAAAAAAACTAACAAGAACGGCTTACAACGATTGGAGACACAGAAGAGGGGAGGATCAATATCAACGCTACATTATACAAAGAAGAGAATATAAAACACTGCTAAAAAACTCAAAAGACGATTACTACAACAACATAATAGAAAGAATAGCTAACACAAGAAATCATACGGAATTCTGGGAAACTGTGAGAAGATTTTCGAAGCGAGGAGCAAAAGAAGATAATGTAGTCCAATTGGAGAAATTTGAAGAAGCATTTTATGAATTCTACCAAACTGAAAATGTGGCGATGAAAAGTCCTCAAAAAAACCCGCTGCTGTCTCATCCTTACTTGGACGCAGATATTTCCCTGGAGGAGCTGCAGGCCTGCATAGGCAAAAGTAAGCTTAAAAAACCCCGGGAAAGGATGGACTACAGAATGAATTCTATAAAATTCTCACCCCAGCTTGGGAACACTACCTGTTAGCTCTTTTCAACAAAATTTTACAAAAAGAATCAACACCTGCCGCTTGGTCTCAGGTGGATATGAGATTAATATACAAAAAGGGAGATAAAGAGGATCCTACGAATTATAGAGGTATTGCCATATTAAATTCTATCACAAAGATATTTACCAGCATTCTCGAAGGCAGGATCTCAGCCTGGGCAGATAGCGAAAGTGTTATACCGGAAGCACAAACCGGCTTCAGAAAAGGAAGAGGCTGCACAGAGAATATTTTTATTCTAAATACCCTAATTGGTAACACGATACGTCTGAAAGGTCGCTATGTGTTTGCAGTTTTTGTTGACTTCCAGAAGGCCTTCGACTCTATAAAACACCCTCTTCTCTGGAACAAGTTGGCTACAATTGGAATCAGCAACAAATTAATAAACATTATAAAAAGTCTCTACGATTCGGCAATAATGACGCTAAAAATAAACAATAAAACGTCGAAAGAAATAAAAATAACAAGAGGTGTGCTTCAAGGCGATACTCTGAGCCCCCTTTTATTTAACCTGTTCACGAGCGACCTGGAAAAACATCTAAGAATGAATGGAAATAGAGGAGTACCCTTAAATGACAAGGTAGATTTCCCATTATTGATGTATGCAGATGATCTGGTGCTACTCTCGGATACGGAGTTTGGTGTGGAGAGGCTTCTCGATTCGCTGAAATCGTACTGCAAAACGAATGGTCTTAGAGTAAATGTAAATAAAACTAAGATTGTCCCTTTCAGAAGGAGCGGAAACTGCAAGAGACTAACGAAAAAATTCTATATGGGAGAGGAGATAGAAATGGTCTCACAATTCCAATATCTGGGTATTCTATTTTCTTGTAGTGGAAAGTTCTGTCATTCTGCGGACAATGCAATAAAAAAAGCAAATTTCGCAACAATAAAAACGACCTCCATATTGTCCTCCGCTAGGTCGGACTCATGGGAAACGAAGGTTCGACTACGAGAATCCTTGATCGACTCTACGCTGCTATACGCATCCGAAATATGGGCCCTTAGATACCTAGACAACCTAGAAAAAGCACATGTGAAATTTTTAAAAAGAGTCCTACACTTACCCGTAAATACACCGAATAATATCCTGAGACTGGAAACGGGAAGCCCTGCGCTGAGACACAAGATAATCAAGAGAGCACTTACCTGGTATTCCAAAGTTGCTAAAATGACGGAAGATCGCTGGCCGAAGATTGCTCTTGATCGGATGCGGATACTGGACAACAGTGATTCAAACAAGAAGGAATACAATTGGTTTACACAGCTAAGGGAGCTGCTCCAGGAAACTGGAAGCGAGGGCATCCTGAATAATGCGAATATTAAAAAAAATAACATCGAGGAAGTATCATCCGAACAAAAAAGACTAACCATCGATAAAGACCTGGAAGGGATGATCCATTCGAAGTACAATCCCCTCTTCAAACGCATCTACCAGAATAAAGGAGACGCGGAAGATTATCTATACATTAGAACCAACATCGAGAAACTACGGACAACTGCCCAACTCCGCCTGGCTAATACAAAAAAAAATCAACCTTTACATACAAGGAACGAAACACGTATTCGACGCCGAAAGCGAGTGCTCGATATGCAATCTACACGAAGCAGAAAACCTAGAGCATTTCCTACTTAACTGCCCTATTCACCACCATCTTAGGGCCTACCATTTGAAGGGGAAGACCTCAGTACTGGAGGTCCTGAAAATTGAGAATATATTTGATCTTAACGCACTACATTTTTATACAACATCGGCGCTGAAGATGAGGGCGTTTATCCTGAACGAGTAGAGAGAGGAAGAAAGAAGTGAAGAACTACCTAAGAGAAAAATAAGAAGAGAAACAGAAAAAAAAAAAAAAAAAAAAAAATTGCAATATCCTATATCTTTTTGTATATATTTATGTAAAAACACACTCCATGTTCTTTGTAAGGCGAAATTGCCAAACAATAAATAATAATAATAATAATAATAATAATAATATATATATTAGGGTCCAGGCATTTTTATTTAAGCCATCTGGTATCCAGATGGCTTAAATAAAATCATCGGACTGCCTGGGTCCGAACCCGCGACGTTTGGTATATGAGGTTAGCACGCTAACCTCTACACCACGCCCCGTGGGCCTTTTCTTCTTAATTAAGGAAAGAAAATTATTATTATTCCATTCCAATTCAGTGCCTGCTTGAGGATTTGTTTACATTCATGGAATACACAAATGAAAAGAATACATAAATATTTCTCTATACATTTCCTATGGGAGAAATCGTAACTTTAAAAATTAATAACTCAAAAAGTTATGGGAATTTCGGGATGAAAATAATTTTCCTGTAATCCCGAGAAGGTCCTCTTTATTAATAAAAAATTTCATTTCAAAATTCCAACGGGAAGTTGCCTAAATAGAGCGTGACAGACGGACAGACAGACAGACGGACATTAGTGAATCATATATATATATAGATTATATCAATCAAGCTTTGAACAAGAAAAAATTATCCTGAAAACGTTTGCTTTTTATTTTCTCTTACCTCTATATATATATATACATATGTTAATATATAGAGAAAGTATTGGTTTTATGTCAAAAAAATTCGATGTCGAGATTTTGATGGATATACACGTTTTGAGGTCCCCTGAATTTTTAAAATGTATATTCTCATTTTGCCATTGAAATCTTCTGAAGACCACTTTACTCTTGTACTCCATAGAAAATATAGGAGAAATGGTTGCTATAGTAACAAAATATAAATATTCTCCCATCTATCTATATATATAATTCGCTAATGTCCGTCCGTCTGTCTGTCTGTCCGTTTGTCACGCTCTATTTAGGCAACTTCCCGTTGGAATTTTGAAATGAAATTTTTAAGCATAAAGAGGACCTTCTCGGGATTACCGGAAAATTATTTTCATTCCGAAATTCCTATAGATTTTTGAGTTATTAATTCTTAAAGTTACGATTTCTCACATAGGAAATGTATAGAGAAATATTTATGTATTCTTTCTGATTGTGATCTTTTTTAGTTTTTTAGATCACAATCAGAAACAATATAATTTTAATAGTGAAATTTTGAAAAAAATTTATGTATTCTTTTCATTTGTGTATTCCAAGGATGTAAACAAATCCTCAAGCAGGCACTGAATTGGAATGGCTTGGTGTAGAGGTTAGCGTGCTAACCTCGTATACCAAACGTCGCGGGTTCGGACCCCAGGCAATCCGATGATTTTATTTAAGCCAATTGGATACCAAATGGCTTAAATAAGAATGCCTGGACCTCAAATATGTATATTAAATCAATAACGGTTATCGTAAATGTCTTATATGGCCTGAGTTGCTGAAAAGACTGTGTGAATGAGAAAAAAGTGTGAATGTTTAAAAAAAAAAAAAAATTTATATCTTGAATTCTAATATATCGGCGGAACTAAATATATGTCGACACATAAAATCAGGTGTGACAAGCACAGACACAACTTCCGATTACCAAAGGTAAGAGAAAGTTGTGAGCTGGGCGACCAGTCACACCAGATTTTTAAATTTTCTTAATCTTATTATTTAGGTGTTTTTTTTTTGTTTTTTTTAAATATTTGCAACATTTTGTTCAATTTTTTTTTATCCGAACTTTATTTTCATAACTTGTTATTAAAATAAAATTAATATTTTTGTTTGAATATTTATTATTTTTTTTTTTTACTTGTCTATTAACAAGGAAAAGTCAGTATAATCAGCTTATCTTATTTTGCAAGTTGATAAGAATTGAGTTTTAAAATAAAATAATATGGAATTAGAGTAAAAATATTTTCCATACTACATATTAGGCTACAATGGCCCCCTACGGCTTTAAACCAATAAAATAAGAAATATAATGAATAAATGAGTTTTGAAAAAAACTTGTAAATAACTTGCGATTTATGTTTGTTCTGTTAGCAAAATCATTTTTAATTTTATAAAACTATTTTAGATAAAATAAGAAATTTTGTGTCATCTTTCTAATAGAAAAATAAAGAAAAGTTAATCAAAATCGTTGAAACGAATTTTGCGAAAATCGTAAAAAATGAAAAAGTACATCATTAAAGTACTAGTACTTTTTGTCTGATTTTGTTTAAAAAAAACAAAATTTTTATAGCCTTGCGGGGTTCCGAAATATCAATTTTAAAATAAGTTCTAGTTATTTGAAAAAAAAAGAGCAATTTTTTTCAAAAATCCATAACTTTTTTTAGTTGGGTAAAAAAATTTGAAAAAATTCTCAAAAATGTCTTTTAAGGGTAGAAAAAAGTTAGAAAATTATCAGCGAAATCCGCGAGGGTCAGGAAAAAAATTTGTCGATTTGGCATGGAATGACCCATATATATAATCAAACAATTCCTGTATAGAAATAGTATCTACTATATTTATACGAATATTTAAACCATTTATCATTTAATGTCCAAAATTTAGCAATTTATCACTAAAACATGTCCATGTTTTCATTAAGGGTTCAGGATAAATCAACTCAAACCTAAAAAGTTTGATAAAATGATGAATAATTTTATTTTAAATAAAATTAAAAAAAAAATTTGTTCTTTGAAAATTGTTAAAAAAAAAAAAAAAATCAATTTGAATATTATTCCTCAACTCAATCCCGACTGAATCTGAGAGATATTTTTTCAATTAAATTTCATCAGATAATTTTTTTTTTTTCACTTCCCCATCTGCAATAACCTTGATATAACAAGAAGGAAATTAGCATTAAGTGATTTATATAATCTATTTATTTAATTGTTTATTAATCGGGTATGACTGGTGGCAAAACAACTCAAAAAATAAAATAAAAAATCTGGTGTGACTGGGCACAGCACACAACTTTCTCTTACCCTTCGGTAAGAGAAAGTTGTGCACCGTGCTGGTCACACCAGATTTTTTGTGTCGAGATATATTTAGTTTCCGATAGCACCTTAGTTTCAAACTTGCATTTTAAATGTTGACTGCTTGAAATAAACTATGGTTATTTTTCAAAATTTTAATCTCATATTTGGACATTTTATACACAATATAGAATCGTAAATATAATACAAAATTTCATAAGAATTGGAAAAAAAATTTTAAATGCCTAAAAAGTTCCAAAGGGGACCCCCTTTTGAATCGAAATTAACATACAAATCCCTATAGGAAATTAACATTAGGCCTATGAGAGAAGGCGGAGAGACAGGCGATAATGTTTGCAAGTGAGAGAGAGAGAGATATATGTTTTCTCCTAAGCAATTAAAGGCACAAATAAAATAAAAATAAATGGGAATTTAAATAATAATTGATTTTTAATCTAATAAAAAGAAAAAGATTTAAATTCCGTTACCATGGCAACCAGTTCTATCTTTCCTATGAAGAACAAGAGTAAAGTGGTCTTCAGAAGATTTCAACGGCAAAATGAGAATATACATTTTAAAGAGCATCTAAAAAATAGTTCATTTATGAATTTTAAAAAAATCCTTGGAGGGAATTTTGAGAAAATCGAAAAAAACTGAAAAGTACATCAGTAAAGTACTAGTACTTTTTGGCCGATTTTGTTCAAAAGCTTATTTTGAGATTCTTCAAAGGTACTTAAGTTAAATATAAAATTTCAACCCGGTAGCTCAACTCCTTCATGCTAAAAATCTGTCCACACATACAGACACACACACATACATACATACATACACACACACAGACCAATTTGCGGGACCCACTTTTTTGGACTCAGGGGACCTCAAAACATGTATATCCATCAAAATCTCGACATCGAATTTTTGACATGATCGCAATACTTTCTCTCTCTATATATTTCATATATAGGGTATGAGAAAGTAAAAATACTGGATTAGTTTGTTTTTTATAATTAAAAAAAATAAATAAATAAAACCACATGTGGAGATTCAGACAATGTGAATTTTGCATTTTAGAATCTACGCCTGTGCTACGGGAGCGAAGTGGTTACGCATGTTTATCCCGATAAGATGGCGTTGTGTGTCATAAATAGTATGCCCAAAAAAATCAAGTAATTCAAAAATTTCCCAAGAGATGTCAGAATAGTAGCTAATAATATTTAATGCATTTGGTTGATTTTCATTGATCTTTTAACAATAAATACTTTATAAATGTTATTATATAATATGTATCTTTTATAAAAGCATAAAAATATATAAATATAGGCCAAAAGGGGATCAGCTGTTAGACTAGCCTGCCATCTATTGCAAGAATGCTGAACTAATTTGACAGTTGATTTTTAATTAAATCATCTAAGCTTATTTTAAAAATTTCTTAATTAATATGTGATTAATAATAACAATAAATTCATTTTTAAATTTAAAAAAAATTAAAGATTATTGGCACAGATTGTTTTTTTGTATTTGCTTGATAACAAAAAAATTAATTACGATAATTTTTTAATAAGTCATTAAAAAAATTATAGCTCGATGTCCCAATAATCTCTTATGAATTTAATTCATTTAAAAAAAAACAGCATTGAAAAATTCCTTATAATAGTCTAGTATTTTTTTAAGTACGTTTAGACGTCGCTCCTGAACCCCCTTAAGAGCAAGTGTGGGGCCTTCTTGGAAAAAAGGACATTAACCACCCCAGGATTCTATCTCTTGGCATACTCTGGAAGAGCCTGTCTCTACAGGTGGCTTCCCACGGCCCGTGTTTTTACAGGCAGCGTAGATCGGAACTCAAGAACAAAAAAGGAAAGAAAAAAAGGCGTTGGTCGACATCATCGTATGATAAGAGCCGAACGAGGTAAGTATGTATTTAATTATACTTTTTTAAGTTTAGCATCCATGGAAGTTTTGTTTGCGGTTAACAGTAATTATTATTATTATTACGATGGAATTCTTTGTTTTTCTGGGATTATACACATCATCTCTAAAGGTAGACATGGCATTGTAAAATGGTCTGGGTTACTTCGTTTGCACCACTTCCAGTCTTCATAAATTCCTTAATTTTACTTCTTAATTTTCTCTAAGTTGACATCAAATTGTCCCTTTTCTTTTTTTAATTCCTTAATCGTAATGTCACCAATACTGCCTTTTAATTTATCTTGGATACGACTCCACGAATCGTGCTGCTCGTTTCGATTTTAATGACTGTGACTCTGGTGTAGCAGACTTCTTCAAAGAAGATCCGTGTTCATATCTTGGGCCTGAGGAATTTTTTTCATTAAATAAAAATATTTATTTAATGTAAACAAATCCTCAAGCAGGCACTGGATTGGAATATTGGATCTCACCACAATAGCCCCCAGCATGGAGGGGGGGTAAGTTCTATGCACAGAGTATATATATAAACAGAGAGCGTACTCAATGTTAATTTCTGGTTTTTGTCCGCCATCAGGGTGGCACAATCAGAACGCAGGGAATTTGCGCAAAATTCAAACCAAGTTTTAGCCGCTAAATTTAAAATTATGTATTTCGTGTAAATATATATATATATGTAGATATAAGGTTGAGTGGCTGTAGATATAGTTGATACAGGACCAAGGGAGTTGGCAGCCAATAAGTGAGCCTCTATATTAAATAAAAACTCTCAAGTGTTGAGACGTTTCGGCTTTATTCTGCTAATGCCATCATCAGTCAATTAGAGCTGGAAAGTCATACATTTAATTAATTTTTAAGTTGTTGATCACAAATACAAATAAAATATTCTATATAAGATATACAAAAATTCTTACAGTATAAGTGTATAGAGTTGTTATGTTAAATATTTCTTTATATACATTATGTGGTATATAAATAATTTCGATTTGTATGCTTCCAGTCATTCAATACGTGTGTATTCGCTTAAGTAACAGTATGCTTTGATAAAAATGTTTATTAATTTACAAATATATATTATTCCTGAGATGGTCTAATATCAATGACCTCTATTATTAGGTCACTGGCTGAGGTGAGAAGCCGATAATAAATATTTATTTATTTAATTTAACATATTTGAGAAGGCAATAAACAAGTAAATCCCATAATACGGTCAAAAGGTTAAAAGGAAGAAAAAGAAAAATATTACACTTTTATGAAAAAAATTAATTTTATATAAAAAAAACATTTTAATCTCAATAATGAACTAATTAATATACTAATGATTTTTACTATTTTTCTCATACACACACCTATATTGACAGCAAAGCGTCATTGTCATTCAAGAAGGAGAGATAGAAATTACTCAACCCGTCGCAGTCAGTCTGAAAGTTTAGGGCCCTGCTTCCCATTGCTTTAATGAAACATTTTTCTGCAAACAGCCTCTTTGTAGTATTATCTACTTGCATTAAGACTATGGCATTATCAAGATCAAAAGAATGATTTGTCATCGTAGCATGAGAGCAAAGGGCTGTGGAAGTTTTTTTGTTTTTAATGTCTCGTCTGTGGTCACCCATCCTGTCATAGACCCTCCTAGAAGATTGACCAACGTATACGCTACAAGGAGATGGACAATCCAAGCATTTAATCAAATATATTATATTAGAACGCCTATTCGGTGGAATTTTGTCCTTGTTATTATACAGGAAAGATAAACTTTCCTGGGACTTGAGGGCAGTCTGCAAACCATAACTCTTAAAAATCTTTTGAATCTTTTCTGAGATACCAGGAATGTGGCTTAGTGAAAAATATAAATTATTTTTGATAGTGGGTGTAGTTGGATTATTATTTTTCACCATTCTGAACTTTTGTTCAAATTTATTTATTGCATAATTAATGCAATGCCTCGGATATGAGTTCGTCAATGCCACCTTCCTGAAATCTTCTATATTTTTATTAATAAACTAGCCGCAAGGTTCGCCTTCGGCGAACCTGCATAGCCAGGGGCTTCGCCCCCTGGACCCCCAAGCTCGCCTACCGGCGAGCTTTGCTCGCCTTCGGCGAGCAATTGCCGCCTTCGGCGGGCAAGTTTGTTACATTTTAGCATGTTTCTTGGACGGCCTTCGTTAA